>WSYH01000571.1:161391-181963 GCA_036426205.1 Ascaphus truei
TATGTTCTGCATGTGGATGCCAGTCTCAATGGACTGGGTGCCGTCCTGCACCAGAAGCACCCCGAGTGCCTTCGGCCTGTAGCCTACATCAGCCGCAGTCTGACACCCAGTGAACAGAGATACCCCGTCCACAAGTTGGAGTTCCTGGCTCTCAAGTGGGCAATCACCAAGAAGCTCCACGATTACCTTTACGGGGTTACGTTTGAGGTAAGGACGGATAACAATCCCCCCACGTACATCAATACCTCGGCCAAACTAGATGCAGCAGGACACCGATGGCTGGCAGCTCTGAACAATTACCGCTTCTCCCTGAAGTATAAGCTGGGACCCTTGAATGTCGGGGCTGACGCCCTCTCCCGATGGCCAGGGCTAAGTGCTACTCAAGATGATGAGGAATGGGAAGAACTCCCAGGACCTGGGGTGTGAGCTACGTGTATCACTGCCGCCATCGCCAATGACCAAGTGGCCTTCTCAGAATTAAGGGTTGCAGATTCATTGGGATGCCAGTCGCAGGCTGTCCCAGCCACCTTCTGCGATCCAAAAGGGATGAACATAACGCACGACAAAGTGCTACGGTGGAAAGATCTGGTAGACTACCAAATACGAGATCCTGTCGTTAGTATCATTAGGCAAGCCGTTGAAAAGAAGAACCCAGCCCTTCTGATGCATGCTCCCAATGACTTGGTGGCCTTGCTCATGCGGGAAGTGGACAAATTCGAAATAGACAACTGCTTACTCTATCGGGTGGTGCAATACCACAACCACCCGGATAGGCGACAACTAGTCCTCCCTAAGAACTTGCAATACATGGTGTTGAAGTCCCTACATGATGAGCATGGACATCTCAGTGTAGAGAAGACCTTTGGGTTGGTCAGAGACCGCTTTTTCTGGCCCAAGATGCGAGAGGCCGTAGAACGCCACTGTCGCCGTTGTACTAGGTCTATACAGCGCAAGACCCTGCCTACCAGAGCAGCACCCATGGGCCATCTGAAGAGTTCTGGCCCAATGGACCTTGTTTGTATGAACTTTCTGTGCATTGAGCCCGATAGCCGGGGAATATGCTACGTACTGGTCATCATGGACCATTACACCCGGTATGCCCAGGCCTTCCCCACGAAAGATCAGAAAGCCATCACAGTGGCAAAAATATTATGGGAGAAGTACTTCGTGCACTACGGTCTTCCCAACCGCCTTCACTCAGACCAAGGTCTGGACTTCGAGAGCACGTTGATCCGAGAACTGCTCAAAATGCTGAACATTGCCAAATCACGAATGACCCCGTATCACCCCGAAGGAGATGCACTGCCAGAACGATTTAATTGAACCTTACTGGACATGCTCGGAACTCTGCAGAATGCTCAGATAACTGAATGGAGTCGACACGTGGAGGCCCTGGTGCATGCGTACAATTGTACCCAACACGAGTCAACTGGATTCTCCCCATACTTCCTTATGTTTGGGCGAGAGGCGAGACTGCCAGTGGATGTACGTCTTAGAGTCTCGACGGATGGGATACACAATGCTACCCATTTCAAATACGTGCAAAGACTTAAAGACAGTTTACAGCAGGCTAATCAACAGTCTGAGAAGTCTACAGCTAAGCTGAACGCTGGAAATAAAAGGCGATACGATCATAAGGTCAAATATCGGGAACTTCGTCCTGGGGACGCTGTGTTGCTTCGAAATCTGGGAGTCCCTGGAAAACACAAATTGGCCGACCGGTGGAGAGACGGGGTATATGAAATAGATTCTCAGATGCCTGGCCTCCCGGTCTATCGCATTAAAGACACTGAAGGCCGGGTAAAGGTATGGCACCATAATCATCTTCTCCCCATTCCACAAGTGGGAGATGAGGAAGCAGAGATACTGGCCACACCGCTCAACGGTGAGTCCGACTTATCAGAGATGGGTCAAGAGACTGTCAATAACGAGACCCACTCTGAAACTCCTGAAGATCCTATGGAAGGACCCTCTCAAAGGGACTACTCCACAGAAGGGGCATCTCCAGGAGGAGCTACGGGTAAAGGGCCCCGTAGGCCAATGCCTACTAAGGTGGCACCAACAGGCCAGCCTTTGGATCCACAGAGCCCGTGCTTTGTGCCTAACAGAGACTGTTCAGAGACATTTCTCACCTCAAAGGAAGAGGCTGAGCCTCAGGACTGTGTTTATTACTCCCCCGAGGGAGTTGCAGAAGAACAGCTCTGAAGGAGCCAAAGAGTCAGGTACCCTCCAACTCGGGTAACCTATGATCAAATTGGGCACCCCATTATGAGGCTCAGCAGTGGTCTCGGAGCAAAATCCAATCTGTGATGCTCACAGAATTGTGCAATATCGTATAGAGTCAATGCGAATGTACTAAGTTATATGATTGAACTGCATTTTCATTATATAATTTCTGTACAGGCTTGAGTTATGTATCCCAAGCGAGGATGTTGGGTTTTTACCAGGTGGAGGATGTAGCCAGGTCCCCTTTTGTGTAGCGACCCCCCCTCCTCTTACCTCCACTGCCGGGGGTCACTCGATAGACCCGCCGGCACTTCTGGAGGGTGGGGGCCGAGCAGGGAGCACGCCGGTGCTCCGGAGGTCCTCGGCGGCTCCCGAGCAGGGCGCCGCAATGTTGCGCAACTTCGCGCATGCGCAGTGAGTCCTCGCAAGCGGCGGCCAGCCAGGGACATTGCGCATGCGCAGATAGACTGCGCGAACGCTGGCCAATAGGAATAGGGCTCTAGAGAAGGGACTACATATCCCATGAGCCTAGGATCGCCCCACATGACTCCAGGGAGCCGATAGGGCCACAGCATCTCCCTGCAAGGGAGAATTGATACATTTTCGCGGGCTTGCAGCACGTTTGGCAGTTGGTGACTTTAGCAGCTAGGGGAAGGAGGTAGGGTGCAGGAGTCAGTGACTCCCTGAACTAGGCCAGCAGCCCCCTAGGCCCCAGATAGCCCTGAGTCATCAGTAGTGGAGTGTTGTAGGGACAGGCCCCAGGTTAGGGACCCTGCCCCTTTTATTATCCAGAGAAAGTTAGGGACACAGCGGACGCTGCGTTTCCATTCAGAGGTTTGGGCTCAGACCTCCGCTGCGGTTGCAGCAGCTATCCGGGTGGGATCGCCCCGGATGGTAGTTCCTGTGTTCGTCAGCCTCCGGATCCTTTGTGAAGCTCCTTGGCAGGCCCGGGCACTGGAGTGCTCGGCAGGTAACCATCATCAAGTGCACCAACGATCCTATATTATTATTATAAGACATAGTGGCTGCGCAGTCACACATATTTATCTCACTCACGGGTGGAGGACAATTGTGTGGGGTTACTGGACACAGGGTGGGATCACCCGGTGAAGGGGGGATAGCGTCCTGCAAAATGCAGTAGTTAGTGTCTCCTCTAGGGAGGGACACCGGTTGATATTATATGCCCAAGTACGTTTCTATGCTCACAAGTAAAGTTATTGGGTTTTTTACATGCTGTTGTGTGATCTATATATATATATATTGTCCTGCGAGGATCACTCCCCCTCTGGTGGGAGCCATCGCAGGTGGAGGCGCTGCATCGAGTACGAGGTTACTCCTATTATTATTACTATACGTGCCCCAGGCTCCCCGTGGCGGAGGCTTAGGCCCCCTGTGAGCCTAACAGGTAAAGCAGCACACCTGGTAACATTAGGTTCCCCGCACACACATACCATATGCTCTTGGGTGGGGGACTACCCATTACATGTCCATCAACATGCTTCAAATATAGTAAATAAGACATAGACAACTTACTAGAAATATAAAAATGATACTACAAAATGGATAATTCCAAAACAGCCTGTTCACTCACAAATGTTTTCAAAATAAAATTCAAAATCTGATTAATGTATACTAATATATTATCAGTGCTGATAAGTTGTCAAAACTTTACATCCTAATAAACATGCACTGAAATGTATACAAATAATGTACTAATCCATGTATTTAGGGTCTCTTTCACTTATAGTTGAACTAATTCCTATAAATGTATTGACCATTTACACAGGTTTAAGCACCTTCAGGAAAAATATATTCCAAATGACGAAAGAAAATGTACTGTACAGTACAACAGAATGCTAGTGAACATGTTACTAAATGTGTGTTTATCTTGTTCTCTCTGTATATTTTCCACACACTTCAATATACTGTAATAAAAAATCAATACGATATGCAGATATGCATAAAACCACTGATGAATGGTATACAAAAGAACACTGGGTGCATACTAAATAAAAGAATAACCTGCTACCAATAAGATATTGCATAATGACTTTATCTGTTTCATTTGGTCTTTACCATAAATGCAATGTACACCAAACATAAACAGATTGTTAAGTACTTTTAAGGTTTTGTGAATGAACAGCAGATTTACAGCTAACATAAAAATAAAATGGTAATACTGGTGTCATGCCACACAATAGATTCTGCTCAATACTCTTCAAGCATTTCATTTTTCTATTCATATTTCAATACATTTATCATACCAGAACATTTAAAATTCAAATACCAAACTGCACACAAATATAATACTGAGTTTTTGTTCTGCAAATAGAGAAATAGGAAACATATCTTTCAATTTACATTTTTCTTGTGCATTATATACACCTGATAATCATACAGTGTGCAAATATAACCTTCTAAGTTTGAAATGTTGTGTCCATAATTAGATGAATAAAATACAGCCTTTAATTATGTGAATAAAAAGACAGACTTTTCAAAGTAATAATTTTGCTCTGAGAGTGCTCTTAAATTCATACATTATTATAACCTTTAAAGTAAATGTCTTCGAGAGATATTAGCAATTGACAATTCAATGGATGTAGAGAATAAATAAATTGTATACAGTTCCGCCATAAGACACTGTGGGCCTCATGCAGAGAGCAGCGCAAAAAGTGAAAGCGGCATTATTTGGCGAATTCTGCCTTGAGAAAGGCAGAGACCGGCAAGTTTTAAAAAAAGCGCCATTTTTTTTTTTTTAACAGAAATTCGCCGCGCGGCTGGAGAGATTCTAATCTCTCCAGTGTTTAAAAACCGCCGTATGCAGAGAGCCGCGAACGCCATCTAGTGGCTGTTCGCGCCAAAAAAATGGCGCGATTTTCAACTTTTTTCCTCTCCACCAAGAAGCTGGCGCTTGGCGGCCGGTGGAGGAGAAAAAAAAAAATCGATTTCTTTCCCACTAGTTTCAACAGCGCTCATAGCGCTGGTTGAAACTCTCCATATGCAGAAAGGCAGTTTTATGCCCTTTCTGCATATGGAGAAAAAAACTCTCCAATAAAGCTAAATTTTCTTCCCCTCTCCAATTCTAAATAGCGCTGCTCTCTGCATGAGGCCCTGTGTCCTAATGTGAACAAGGTGTTTCATAAATTCATATTTATAGATTCATCAGCTAAATCCTTAAATTATAACATTTAATTAATTATAGAGGTACAGTATGGTGAAATAAATAATCTTTCTTCCTTTATTGTTACAGTTAAATTAGCACATGTGGCTTCGGACTGGCTAGTTATATAATAACAAATGGTTATGTTTAATGTAAAAAAAATGGTTAATTTACACTAACATTAAAATAATTTCCCAGCATAAGAAAATATTATCCCATTTATTACATATCCCAATATTCTGATACTGTACCATGCATTTAATTACTGAGTAGAAGTTGTTGATGGCTTCAACATCCTGACTTACACTACACATTTTGATGAGTGCTGCTGTATGATAAATCAGGAAGTAGTGAGATTAATGGAATTATGTGATTGTGATTCCTCTGTTTACCACATTAATCATGTCTCTGGACCACATGAGTCCTCACTATCAAGCGGCGCTTGCTTATCTACAAGACTGCTATATGAAGTGTGTTCCTGATCCGTCTCATATACTGTATGCTGTAGCTGCTTTAGGTTGTTTTTGCAAACCTTTTATTAGATTGTGAAAAATTATATGGCATTGATATGACATTAATGGATACCATAGAAATGTTTGTCTGGGTTAATAGCAGTGGCCAGTTTAAATTCCTTGATTGTAATTTTTTTATAACTTATTTTTCAGAGCCTAATTATAGAATTTAAAAGGATTGAATTAGCTAAAGATTGTCTTCACCATTTTTGCTGCTCACACCTGTCTTCTCTCTTTTAAAAGCTTCTTTTAAAAGCTTCCATTCCCCTCTCTCCTTGCTTGCGGACTTTACTTCCTACCTTGTCTCCCACTTGAAGCCTTGTTCCTGATTTGCCTGCCTCAGATACTGTACCTGCCTCCAAACTACTTTGCCTCTCTACAGTCCAACTGTGACCTTGACCATTCTGCCTCTCTCCAGCCTTGACCCCGATTCTGTGACCTCGACAATCCTGCCTCTCTCCTGCCCTGACCCCAGTACTGAACACCACTATTCTACTGATTCAGGATTTAGATCACAGGTACGGGTCAGTCTCTACTCTCCACCTATGCCTAGCGGGTCTGTCTTCTTGACAGTACAAAGGAACACACGCAGATGTATCTCTCACTTTACGCACACTTTAATTTCATAGAGTGTGCATTTGGAATTGCATTATAATGTACCTGTAACAGGGACTTATCACTGTTTGAGAGAAACGGCCTCTAAATCAAGCAGTGTGCTGGCTAATTGCACACAGGCAGTCAACGAGACTCCACCTGGCTGATTAGGAATCTTTAAAAAAGCCTGATGTGAGAAACAGGAGGTAGATTTCCTTATCTCACATGTGGGCTGAAATAAGGAGAAAGTGGACTGCAGAGATTTCCTTAGTCTACAACTGGGCTGACATGAAGAAAATATGATGTCTTGATGCACACAAAAGAACTACTGTCACGGCCCTTTTTATTCTCCAACATCTCCGATTTTGTTTGGGTATTTTTTCCGAATGCCACGCACTTCAACGCGTTCATGCCGCATTCATGCCGAGACAGCGCTAATACAATGCACTAGGATAAAGGCGACCGCGGCTAAAAATACCGGAACATACCGCATCAAATACTGCATCTGCCCGCGGTTTTCAGAGTTGCTCCGATACGGCCGCACGAGGATAAAGGCGGCCGCCACTGTATATGCTGACAGCAAGAACAGGATACAAGACCTCTATACCTGGACACAAATAGTGCTATATATATGTAACGGGTATTCCATCTATCCCAATCACAGATACCGTGTGTGTGGGTGGAAACCTATGTGTTACCAGGTGTGGTGCAGTATACCTGTCAGGCTCACAGGAGGTCTGAGCCTCCGCCAGTGAGAGCCTGGGGTGAATCCTCTGGAACGTTCTTGGTTTGAACGCCTCCACCTGTGTAGGGTTCTAGGGATGTAGAAGGTTTCCTACACAGGACCCGCATATACAATAACCACATACACAGAAATGTATATAACCAGTTTATATATGCAGGAAATAACACACTACTAACATTCCCCCCTAGGGGGTAACTCCACTATGATACTCAGTCCTCACAGTGTCTCTCACTCCACTAGGAGTGTATTTACCCACCACCGTGTATCCCCACACCGTGTCCACAGCCTAACCTCTTTTGTCCCGTGGTCAGCGCTGCCACTATGGTATACGTTGGTACACTTATGGGGGTACCTGCCGAGCGCTCCTGCACTTGGGCCTGCAAGCAACTTCGAAAAGGATCTGCCGCTTGGTGATTACGTCTGATCCTGTGTTTCCTTGCACGGGGTCCACCAGGGGCGATCCCACCCTGGAGATAGTCTCTGTCTCTTAGGCACAGACTTGAGCCCAAGTCTCTTCTCGGGGAGCGCAGCGTCCACTGTGTCCCTATCTATCACTGGCACTAATGTGACAAAGTCCCTAACCTAGGGCCTGTCCCTATAGCACCACAAGCTGGGGGAGTTCAGGACCTATCTGGGGCCTAGGGGGTTACTGGCCTACTGCAGTGGGTCACTGACCCCTGCACTCACCTCAACACCTAGCTCTTCCTGGTCCTGACTGCTAGCGTGGCTCAGCGCGCGAAATGTATCTATTCCTGCCTGCAGGGCAATACTTCAGCCCTATTGGCTCCCTGGTGTCACATGGGGTGCTGCTGAGGCTCATGGGACTTGTAGTCCCTTCCAAGAGCCTTCCCTGGTAGGCTAGCATTTGCGCGCTTGTCCTGCGCATGCGCTAACTTCCCTGCCGGTCCCCGCGCCGAAATCCCCACTGCACATGCGTGCGCAATTCACTATGGCGGTGCCCTGCACCGGGACCCGCTGGAGCCCTAATAACGCGACCGCACGCATCCCTGGCAACCTGCAGTCTTTGAGAGAGGTGCGCTATGCGCGCACATGCCCCCACACCCCTCCACGAGCGGCTGCTAACCTCCCAACCGCCGCGGTGAGTGCCCAGAGGGGGGCCAGCAACACAGAGGGGGACGTGGCTACATCTATATATATATATATATATTTATATATATTTTTTTTCACTATTGCATGGCCAATTTTTTCGCCTAGCTGCATGCTCCTTACATGGATGAAGCGCAGGTGATCATATATTTGTTTTGCATTTCTGTTAGGCCGATTTTAATTCTTAGCTGCACGCTCCTACGGGGGCCCCACTATTAAGGTGTAAATATAATTGGCCTAATTGCCTGCAAGTGCATATAGAAGCAACTTGTGGGAGACTAACCCCTCCCTTCTCTAGATATTTTCTCAGTATGGTCCCTGGATTACCACCATTCATTTCACTAAGTGTTCTCACTGGTATTAACCAGTTTTTAACTGCACTAGATATATAAGCACATGCTTGGGCATTTTAACCCCATTTGGGGCATTTTTACATAACACTAGTTGCAGTCATTGTAGGGACCTGCCTATGAGACTTACCTTGGAGTTTGGTGGCAGGCTTGGGGATTATTTGGTCAAAGGATGCAACTAAACTAAAAAGTCTCCTTTATCTCATAGATTTGCACATCATGTATATATATATGTATTTCACTTATATTGTTAACCCATTAGGCAGAAGCGCAGGGATTCACTTTCCGTTTTTCACTATTGTATGGCCAATTTTTTCGCCTAGCTTCATGCTCCTTACATGGATGAAGCTTAGGTGATCATATATTTGTTGTGCATTTCCCCTACACTACTTTTATTGGTCCTGTTTTGCAGCTCAGAAGCTACAGTAGCTGCAGTTAAATGAATGAATAAGAAATGTGCTAACTGTATTTGCACACACACACACACACACACACACATTGAAAAAAGAGAAAAAAAAGTGCAATCCTATCTAGCAGTAAAAAACTGGATAATTTATTTTAAAGCAAGACAATCTTAGTTACTGGACATGCAGATAAAAACACAATATATGTAATAACAAAACACATTTTCCTCTGTATATTTTCCACACACTTCAATATAATGTAATAAAAAATCAATACGATATGCAGATATATGCATCATAAAACCACTGATGAATGGTATACAAAAGAAATGGGTGCATACTAATAAAAGAAAACCTGCTACAATAAGATATTGCATAATGACTTTATCTGTTTCATTTGGTCGTTACCATAAATGCAATGTACACCAAACATAAACAGATGTTAAGTACTTTTAAGGTTTTGTGAATGAACAGCAGATTTACAGCTAACATAAAAATAAAATGGTAATACTGGTGATGCCACACATAGATCTGCTCAATACTCTTCAGCATTCATTTTTCTATTATATTTCAATACATTTATCATACCAGAACATTTAAAATTCAAATACCAAATGCACACAAATATAATACTGAGTTTTTGTTCTGCAAATAGAGAAATAGGAAAACAATCTTTCAATTTACATTTTCTTGTGCATTATATACCTGTAATCATACAGTGTGCATATAAACCTTCTAGTTTGAAATGTTGTTGTGTCCATAATTAGATGAATAAAATACAGCCTTAATTATGTGATAAAAAGACAGACTTTTCAAATAATAATTTGCTCTGAGGTGCTCTTAAATTCATACATTATTATAACCTTTAAAGTAAATGTTTCGAGAGATATTAGCAATTGAAATTCAATGGATGTAGAGAATAAATAAATTGGTATACAGTTCAGCATAGACACTGTGGGCCTCATGCAGAGAGCAGCGCAAAATGGGGAAAGCGGCATGCATATTTGGCGAATTCTGCCTTGAGAAAGGGCAGAAGAGACCGGCAAGGTTTTAAAAAAGCGCCCATTTTTTTTTTTTTTAACAGAAATTCGCCGCCGCGGCTGGAGAGATTCTATCTCTCCCAGTGTTAAAAACGCCGTATGCAGAGAGCCGCGAACGCATCTGTGGGTTCGCGCCAAAAAAATGGCGCGATTTTCAACTTTTTTCCTCTCCACAAGAAGCTGGCGCTTGGCGGCCGGTGGAGGAGAAAAAAAAAATCGATTTCTTCCCACTAGTTTCAACAGCGCTCATAGCGCTGGTTGAAACTCTCCATAGGCAGAAAGGCATTTTATGCCCTTTCTGCAATGGAGAAAAAACTCTCCATAAAGCTAAATTTCTTCCCCTCTCCAATTCTAAATAGCGCTGCTCTCTGCATGAGGCCTGTGTCCTAATGTAACAAGGTGTTTCATAAATGTCAATATTTATAGATTCATCAGATAATCCTTAATTATAACATTTAATTAATTATAGAGGCTACGTATGGTGAATAAATAATCTTTCTTCTTTTGTTACAGTTATTAATTAGACATGTGGCTTCGGACTGGCTAGTTATATAAAAAACAAATGGTTAGTTTAATGTAAAAAAAATGGTGTAATTACACTAACATTAAAATAATTTCCCAGCATAAGAAAATTATATCCCATTTATTACATATCCCAATTCTGATACTGTCCATGCATTTAATTACTGAGTAGAAGTGTTGTTGATGCTTCAACATCCTGACTTACACTACACATTTTGATGAGTGCTGCTGTATGTAAATAGGAACAGTAGTGAGATTAAGGAATTATGTGATTGTGATTCCTCTGTTTACCACATTAATCATGTCTTGGACACATGAGTCCTCACTATCAACGCGGCGCTTGCTTATCTACAAAGACTGCTATATGAAGTGTGATTCCTGATCCGTCTCATTATAATGTATAGCTGTAAGCTGCTTTAGGTGTTTTTGCAAACCTTGTATAGATTGTGAAAAAATTATATGGCATGATATGACATTAATGGATACCATAGAAAGTTTGTTCTGGGTTAATAGCAGTGGCCAGTTTTAAATTCCTTGATTGTAATTTTTTTATAACTTATTTTTCAGAGCCTAATTATAGAATTTAAAAGGATGAATTAGCGTAAAGATTGTCTTCACCATTTTTTGCTGCTCACACCTGTCTTCTCTCTTTAAAGCTTCTTTTAAAGCTTCCATTCCCCTCTTCCTTGCGTGCGGACTTTACTTCCTACCTTGTCTCCCACTTGAAGCCTTGTTCCTGATTTGCCTGCCTCAGATACTGTACCGCCTCCAACTATTGGCCTTCTACAGTCCAACTGTGACCTTGACCATTCTGCCTCTCTCAGCCTTGACCCGATTCTGTGACCTCGACAATCCTGCCTCTCTCCTGCCCTGACCCCATAATGAACACCACTATTCTGATCAGGATTTAGATCACAGGTACGGGTCAGTCTCTACTCTCCACCTATGCCTAGGGGTCTGTCTTCTTGACAGTACAAAGGAACACACGCAAGATGTATCCTCCCTTTACGCCACTTTAATTTCATTAGAGTGGGCATTTGGAATTGCATTATAATGTACCTGTAACAGGGACTATCATGTTGAGAGAAACGGCCTCTAAATCAAGCAGTGTGTGGCTAATGGCACACAGGCAGTCAACGAGACTCCACCTGGTGATAGGAATCTTTTTAAAAAAGCCTGATGTGAGAAACAGGAGGGGTAGATTTCCTTATCTCACATGTGGGCTTGAAATAAGAGAAGGGGACTGCAGAGATTTCCTTAGTCTAAATGGGCTGACATGAGAAAAAATGATTGTCTTGATGCACCACAAAAGAACTACTGTCACGGCCCTTTTTATTCTCCAACATCTCCGATTTGTTTGGGTATTTTTTCCGAATGCCACGCACTTCAACGCGTTCATGCCGCATATGCCGAGACAGCGCTAATACAATGCACTGGATAAAGGCGGACGCGGCAAAAATACCGGAAATACCGCATCAATACTGAATCTGCCCGCGGTTTTCAGGTTGCTCCGATACGGCCGCACGAGGATAAAGGCGGCCGCCACTGTATATGCGACAGCAAGGAAACAGGATACAAGACCTCTATACCTGGACACAAATAGGGCTATATATATGTAACGGGTATTCCATCTTATCCCCAATCACAGATACCGTGTGTGTGGGTGGAAACCTATGTGTTACCAGGTGTGGTGCAGTATACCTTCAGGCTCACAGGAGGTCTGAGCCGCCGCAGTGAGAGCCTGGGGTGAATCCTCTGGAACGTTCTTGGTTTGAACGCCTCCCACCGTGTAGGGTTCTAGGGATTGTAGAAGGTTTCCTACACAGGACCCGCATACAATAAAACACATACACAGAGAAATGTATATAAAAGTTTATATATGCAGGAAATACACAATACTAACATTCCCCCTAGGGGGGTAACTCCATATGATACCTCGTCCTCACAAGTGTCTCTCACTCCACTAGGAGTGTATTTACCCACACCGTGTATCCCCACACCGTGTCCACAGCCTAACCTTTTGTCCCGTGGTCAGCGCTGCCAATATGGTATACGTTGGTACACTTATGGGGGGTACCTGCCGAGCGCTCCTGCACTTGGGCTGCAAGCAACTTCGAAAAGGACTGCCGCTTGGTGATTCGTCTGATCTGTGTTCCTTGCACGGGGTCCACCAGGGGCGATCCACCCTGGAGATAGTCTCTGTTCTAGGCACAGACTTGAGCCCAAGTCTCTTCTCGGGGAGCGCAGCGTCCCTGTGTCCCTATCTATCACTGGCACTAATGTGACAAAGTCCCTAACCTAGGGCTGTCCCCTCATAGCACCACAGCTGGGGAGTTCAAGGACCTATCTGGGGCCTAGGGGGTTACTGGCTACTGCAGTGGGTCATGAACCCTGCACTCACCTCAACACCTAGCTCTTCCTGGTCCTGACTGCTAGCGTGGCTCAGCGCGCGAAATGTATCTATTCCTGCCTGCAGGGCAATACTTCAGCCCTATTGGCTCCCTGGTGTCACATGGGGTGTGCTGGGCTCATGGGACTGTTATCCCTTCCAAAGAGCCTTCACCTGGTAGGCTAGCATTTTGGCGCTTGTCCTGCGCCATGCGCTAACTTTCCCTGCCGGTCCCCCGCGCCGAAATCCCCAATGACATGACGTGCGCAATTCACTATGGCGGTTGCAGCACGGGACCCGCTGGAGCCCTAATAACGCGACCGCACGCATCCCTGGCAAACCTGCAGCTTTGAGAGAGGGCGCTATGCGCGCACATGCCCCCACCCCCCTCCACGAGCGGCTGCTAACCTCCCAAACCGCCGCGGTGAGTGCCACAGAGGGGGGCCAGCAACACAGAGGGGGACGTGGCTACATCTATATATTTATATATTATATATATTTATTTTTTTTTTTCACTATTGCATGGCCAATTTTTTCGCTAGTGCTGCTCCTTAATGGATGAAAAGCGCAGGTAGCATTATATTTGTTTTGCAATTCTGTGTAGGCGATTTTAATTCTTAGCTGCACGCTCCTACGGGGGCCCCACTTAAGGTGTGTAAATATAATTGGCCTAATGCCTGCAAGTGCATATAGAAGCAATTGTGGGAGATCTAACCCCTCCCTTCTCTAGATATTTTCTCAGTATGGTCCTGGATTACCACCATTCATTTACTAAGTGTTTTCTCTGGATTAACAAGTTTTTAACTGCACTAGATATATAAGCACATGCTTGGGCTTTAACCCCATTTGGGGCATTTTACATAACATAGTTGCAGTCATTGTGGGGACCTGCCTATGAGACTACCTTGGAGTTGGTGGTGGCAGGTTGGGGATTATTTGGTCAAAGGATGCAACTAAACTAAAAGTCTCCTTTATCTCCTAGATTTGCACATCATGATTATATATATGTATTTCACTTATTGTTAACCATTAGGCAGAAGCGCAGGGATTCACTTTCCGTCACACACACACACACACACCACACACACAACACACACACACACACACACACACACACCACACACACAAACACACACACACACACACCACACCACACACACACACACACACACACCACACACACCACACACACACACACACACACAATTGAAAAAAGAGAAAAAAAAGTGCAATCCTAATCTAGCAGAAATAAAACTGGATAATTATTTAAAAGCAAAGACAATCTAAGTACTGGACATGCAGATAAAAACACAATATATGTAATAACAAAACACAATAAAGAGAGGTATTAAATGAGGAGAGATAAAAAATTGGTTTGTTATCCAAAAAAATGTCCAGTAGATCTATTGTGGAGTAACAGTTGCTGCAGATGATAAGTTTTCCTCTGTATATTTTCCACACACTTCAATATAATGTAATAAAAAATCAATACGATATGCAGATATATGCATCATAAAACCACTGATGAATGGTATACAAAAGAAATGGGTGCATACTAATAAAAGAAAACCTGCTACAATAAGATATTGCATAATGACTTTATCTGTTTCATTTGGTCGTTTACCATAAATGCAATGTACACCAAACATAAACAGATGTTAAGTACTTTTAAGGTTTTGTGAATGAACAGCAGATTTACAGCTAACATAAAAATAAAATGGTAATACTGGTGATGCCACACATAGATCTGCTCAATACTCTTCAGCATTCATTTTTCTATTATATTTCAATACATTTATCATACCAGAACATTTAAAATTCAAATACCAAATGCACACAAATATAATACTGAGTTTTTGTTCTGCAAATAGAGAAATAGGCAAACAATCTTCAATTTACATTTTCTTGTGCATTATTATACACTGAATCATACAGTGTGCATAATAAACCTTCTAAGTTTGAAATGTTGTTGTGTCCATAATAGATGAATAAAATACAGCCTTAATATGTGATAAAAAGACCAGACTTTTCAAAGTAATAATTGCTCTGAGAGTGCTCTTAAATTCATACATTATATAACCTTTAAAGTAAATGTTTCGAGAGATATTAGCAATTGACAATTCAATGGATGTAGAGAATAAATAAATTGGTATACAGTTCAGCATAGACATGTGGGCCTCATGCAGAGAGCAGCGCAAAATGAAAGCGCGCATATTTGGCGATTCTGCCTTGAGAAAGGGGCAGAAGAGACCGGCAAGGTTTTAAAAAAAGCGCCATTTTTTTTTTTTTTAACAGAAATTCGCCGCCGCGGCTGGAGAGATTCTATCTCTCCCAGTGTTAAAAACGCCGTATGCAGAGAGCCGCGAACGCATACTGTGGGTTCGCGCCAAAAAAAATGGCGCGATTTTCAACTTTTTTCCTCTCCACCAAGAAGCTGGCGCTTGGCGGCCGGTGGAGGAGAAAAAAAAAATCGATTTCTTCCCACTAGTTTCAACAGCGCTCATAGCGCTGGTTGAAACTCTCCATAGGCAGAAAGGATTTTATGCCCTTTCTGCAATGGAGAAAAAACTCTACCAATAAAGCTAAATTTCTTCCCCTCTCCAATTCTAAATAGCGCTGCTCTCTGCATGAGGCCCTGTGTCCTAATGTAACAAGGTGTTTCATAAATGTCATATTTATAGATTCACAGAAATCCTTAATTATAACATTTAATTAATTATAGAGGCTACCGTATGGTGAATAAATAATCTTTCTTCTTTATGTTACAGTTATAATAGACATGTGGCTTCGGACTGGCTAGTTATATAATAAAACAAATGGTTAGTTTAATGTAAAAAAATGGGTATATTACACTAACATTAAAATAATTTCCCAGCATAAGAAAATTATATCCCATTTATTACATATCCCATATTCTGATACTGTACCATGCATTTAATTACTGAGTAGAAGTGTTGTTGATGCTTCAACATCCTGACTTACACTACACATTTTGATGAGTGTGCTGTATGATAAATCAGGAACAGTAAGTGAGATTAAGGAATTATGTGATTGTGATCCTCTGTTTACCACATTAATCATGTCTTGGACACATGAGTCTCACTATCAAGCGCGGCGCTTGCTATCTACAAGACTGCTATATGAAGTGTGTTCCTGATCCGTCTCATTATAATGTATGCTGTAAGCTGCTTTAGGTGTTTTTGCAAACCTTTATAGATTGTGAAAATTATATGGCATGATTGACATTAATGGATACCATAGAAAGTTTGTTCTGGGTTAATAGCAGTGGCCAGTTGAAATTCCTTGATTGTAATTTTTTTATAACTTATTTTTCAGAGCCTAATTATAGAATTTAAAAGGATGAATTCGTAAAGATTGTCTTCACCATTTTTTGCTGTCACACCTGTCTTCTCTCTTTTAAAGCTTCTTTTAAAGCTTCCATTCCCCTCTTCCTTGCTGCGGGACTTACTTCCTACCTTGTCTCCCACTTGAAGCCTTGTTTCCTGATTTGCCTTGCCTCAGATACTGTACCTGCCTACCAACTATTGCCTCTTACAGTCCAACTGTGACCTTGACCATTCTGCCTCTCTCAGCCTTGACCCGATTCTGTGACCTCGACAATCCTGCCTCTCTCCTGCCCGACCCCATACATGAACACCACTATTCTGATCAGGATTTAGATCACAGGTACGGGTCAGTCTCTACTCTCCACCTATGCCTAGGGGGTCTGTCTTCTTGACAGTACAAAGGAACACACGCAGATGTATCCTCCACTTTACGCACACTTTATTTCATTAGAGTGGTGCATTTGGAATTGCATTATAATGTACCGTAACAGGGACTATCATGTTTGAGAGAAACGGCCTCTAAATCAAGCAGTGTGTGGCTAATGGCACACAGGCAGTCAACGAGACTCCACCTGGTGATTAGGAATTTTTTTAAAAAAGCCTGATGTGAGAAACAGGAGGGGAGATTTCCTTATCTCACATGTGGGCTTGAAATAAGGAGAAGGGGACTGCAGAGATTTCCTTAGTCTAAAATGGGCTGACATGAGAAAAAATGATTGTCTTGATGCAACAAAAGAACTACTGTCACGGCCCTTTTTTATTCTCCAACATCTCCGATTTGTTTGGGTATTTTTTCGAATGCCACGCACTTCAACGCGTTCATGCCGCATATGCCGAGACAGCGCTAATACAATGCACTGGATAAAGGCGGAACGCGGCTAAAAATACCGGAAAATACCGCATCAAATACTGATTGCCGCGGTTTTCAGAGTTGCTCCGATACGGCCGCACGAGGATAAAAGGCGGCCGCCACTGTATATGCTGACAGCAAGAAACAGGATACAAGACCTCTATACCTGGCACAAAATAGTGCTATATATATGTAACGGGTATTCCATCTTATCCACAATCACAGATCCGTGTGTGTGGGTGGAAACCTATGTGTTACCAGGTGTGGTGCAGTATACCTTCAGGCTCACAGGAGGTCTGACCGCCGCAGTGAGAGCCTGGGGTGAATCCTCTGGAACGTTCTTGGTTTGAACGCCTCCCACCGTGTAGGGTTCTAGGGATTGTAGAAGGTTTCCTACACAGGACCCGCATACAATAAAACACATACACAGAGAAATGTATATAAAAGTTTATATATGCAGGAAATAACACAATACTAACATTCCCCCTAGGGGGGTAACTCCATATGATACCTCGTCCTCACAAGTGTCTCTCACTCCACTAGGAGTGTATTTACCCACACCGTGTATCCCCACACCGTGTCCACAGCTAACCTTTTGTCCCGTGGTCAGCGCTGCCAATATGGTATACGTTGGTACACTTATGGGGGGTACCTGCCGAGCGCTCCTGCACTTGGGCTGCAAGCAACTTCGAAAAGGACTGCCGCTTGGTGATTCGTCTGATCTGTGTTCCTTGCACGGGGTCCACCAGGGGCGATCCACCCTGGAGATAGTCTCTGTTCTAGGCACAGACTTGAGCCCAAGTCTCTTCTCGGGGAGCGCAGCGTCCCTGTGTCCCTATCTATCACTGGCACTAATGTGACAAAGTCCCTAACCTAGGGCTGTCCCCTCATAGCACCACAGCTGGGGAGTTCACAGGACCTATCTGGGGCCTAGGGGGTTACTGGCTACTGCAGTGGGTCATGAACCCTGCACTCACCTCAACACCTAGCTCTTCCTGGTCCTGACTGCTAGCGTGGCTCAGCGCGCGAAATGTATCTATTCCTGCCTGCAGGGCAATACTTCAGCCCTATTGGCTCCCTGGTGTCACATGGGGTGTGCTGGGCTCATGGGACTGTTATCCCTTCCAAAGAGCCTTCACCTGGTAGGCTAGCATTTTGGCGCTTGTCCTGCGCCATGCGCTAACTTTCCCTGCCGGTCCCCCGCGCCGAAATCCCCAATGACATGACGTGCGCAATTCACTATGGCGGTTGCAGCACGGGACCCGCTGGAGCCCTAATAACGCGACCGCACGCATCCCTGGCAAACCTGCAGCTTTGAGAGAGGGCGCTATGCGCGCACATGCCCCCACCCCCCTCCACGAGCGGCTGCAACCTCCCAAACCGCCGCGGTGAGTGCCACAGAGGGGGGCCAGCAACACAGAGGGGGACGTGGCTACATCTATATATTTATATATTATATATATTTTTTTTTTTTTTCACTATTGCATGGCCAATTTTTTCGCTAGTGCTGCTCCTTAATGGATGAAAAGCGCAGGTAGCATTATATTTGTTTTGCAATTCTGTGTAGGCGATTTTAATTCTTAGCTGCACGCTCCTACGGGGGCCCCACTTAAGGTGTGTAAATATAATTGGCCTAATGCCTGCAAGTGCATATAGAAGCAATTGTGGGAGATCTAACCCCTCCCTTCTCTAGATATTTTCTCAGTATGGTCCTGGATTACCACCATTCATTTACTAAGTGTTTTCTCTGGATTAACAAGTTTTTAACTGCACTAGATATATAAGCACATGCTTGGGCTTTAACCCCATTTGGGGCATTTTACATAACATAGTTGCAGTCATTGTGGGGACCTGCCTATGAGACTACCTTGGAGTTGGTGGTGGCAGGTTGGGGATTATTTGGTCAAAGGATGCAACTAAACTAAAAGTCTCCTTTATCTCCTAGATTTGCACATCATGATTATATATATGTATTTCACTTATTGTTAACCATTAGGCAGAAGCGCAGGGATTCACTTTCCGTCACACACACACACACACACCACACACACAACACACACACACACACACACACACACACCACACACACAAACACACACACACACACACACACCCACACACACACACACACACACACCACACACACCACACCACACACACACACACACAAATTGAAAAAAGAGAAAAAAAAGTGCAATCCTATCTAGCAGTAAAACTGGATAATTATTTAAAGCAAAGACAATCTAGTTACTGGACATGCAGATAAAAACACAATATATGTAATACAAAAACACAATAAAGAGAGGTATAAATGAGGAGAGATAAAAAATTGGTTTGTTATCCAAAAAAATGGTCAGTAGATTATTNNNNATGTCCAGTAGATCTATTGTGGAGTAACAGTTGCTGCAGATGATAAGTCACTTGAATTCGTTGACAATATATATAGCAATAAATGAGGAGTATAAGACAGCCATATAAAGTGGGTAGGTAATTAGTATGATACAGTTGCAGTAACGGGCTGGTAGGTGTCTTCCGTATGAAGGATAACTGAATGACAACATATATAGGCAGAAAGGGGATAAGGGGACGGTCTCACCAGATAGTGTATCCACGATGAACCCTTTGGGGTCCCCGCGTCCCTCCTTCAGCTGCACTGGCAAAAACACGCTATAAGGTGACCACGTGATGCTGATATGGGTAACACTGAAGATGCTGTCCTGCTTCCTGTATTCCCCCCTCTACAGACACAAATCTACGATCTTAGACTGTTTCACAACAAGTTGTGTGATCTCTGATGTATCAGGAGAATGTCAGACTCAGCCACATAGAAACCAAAAATGCAGACTTCCACTTTGTCTAACCGGCATGAACTTGAATTGTTCTCTCCACTCCTCACTCGTTACTCAGCACTCCTTCCTTAAACAACTGTTGGACACAGTGACATAAACCAACGCGTTTCGTCAGCTGTTGCGCCGACTTCTTCATTTGTGTTTTCTAGGGAAATGGTGATGAGCCTTTATAGGGCTATTAAACCCTAATTGGTCAATACGGAAGGATACATAAATAACTATTATTCTTAAACAGAAATGCATTGAAAGGAAGTCCAATAATGAATATTTAGAGTAGACCAAATTATACCACAAGAGGCTTAATAAAATATAAAATGTAAATGTGTAAAATAAATTAAATTATATAAAACTATCATAGGATCATCTTTAAACCAATAATCAAAATATGTATTGTGCTTAAAGAACAATTATTTAAATAAGAAAAAGAAAATAATAATGTGTAACATATAATGTAAATGTAAATAACAAATAACAACA
>WSYH01005512.1:0-43959 GCA_036426205.1 Ascaphus truei
TGGTTTTCTGCTTGAGTTCCGTGTCTCAACACACCTTCATCTACTGACCCCCAGAGGCGTAGCATCCCACTTCTGACACCACCTGTGGCAGGTCGGCCTCGTGGAGAGGTCAGTAAGATGCTAGACACGATGGAAAACTTTAAACTGTAGTGGTTTATTAGCCACAACCAAATAAAGTTCAGGTGCACTGTCCCTTTAAGAAACCAAATTACAGAAAATAAAACCTATTCCCGTTAGGGAAACTAACTCAACTTCTTGAGCCCTTACTAACAGGGCAGCCAGCTAATCTGGTTATGCCCAAAACATGTGCTCCACAAAGTATAACAATAACTTATAACAATAAGGTATAACAATAAAGTCTTATCTGTATTGTAGCTCCAATAGCAAACAGGAACCGCCGGTTCCGGGGAGCAGGCTGTGTCCAGCTCGCAGCAATCTTTATCTTTATCCTGGGTTGGGGTCCCAGCTGGTCCCAGCAGCAAAGCTCCACGCAGGACTGGGGGACCAGAGCAACAGCTAGGGCTTCCTAGCCGGGAGAAGTATCTCCAATCTCCTGGGGAAAAACAAGCTCACCTTGTGTGAGCCACTTCCTGCTTTTTTAAACCTGCAGTCTCTCAGGCATCCTGCTTAATTAGGCTGCAGGTGTATGCAGTTCTCCAACTGTAGGTTAACTGGTTTAGTGCTGGAAAGTACACACATCCTCCATTCCAGCATACTGAGTCAGTGGGGCCTATGCACTAAGCTCCGTTAATTAGCGCTGAAATGGGTTATATCGCTCGGCCGCAAAAGGCTGAAGCCATAAGCGCTATTCACTAAGGCTGTTTGGCGCGTTTACGGCCTGCCTTGCCCAAAAGGGCCATAGCGCGCGATCACCTTCCTCCCCCCCTGATATAGTGCTTAAAGTTATTTAGCACGATAACTATTATAAACAAAGCAGCCTGTAAGAACTGCATGGAGACGCTGCATCTCAATGCATGGCTCTTACAGGCGATCGTGCTGTCCAAATATGATTTTTAATACTAGTGTACATGAGCAGGGGGAACCGCATTGGTTTCAGGTCAGAGGACCCCCTACTTCAGGAGATAGGAGATGCTCATTGCAGGCCCCGTTATGGGGTGCCGGTATCCCCTGCAGAATTTAAATGTCCCGGTCACGTGACGCGGGAGCTTTAAAGTGCAGGGGATACCAGCACCCCATAACGGGGCCTATATCTCCTGAAGTAGGGGGTCCTTGGAATTGAAACCAATGCGGTTCAGCTCAGGAGACCCCCTGCACATCTACACTAGTATTAAAAAACACATAACAATAAATAATAATTCATTACCATAGCCGCTATGGTAACGAAGCTGCATTAATGTACATTTTAATAATAGTGTGCGGGAGCAGGGGGCCCCCTGAGCTGAACCGCATTGATTAATGGCTCAGGGACCCCCTGCTTCCCGAGTTACAGGCACCGGTATGGGGCATCGGTGCCAGTGTCGGCGCCTTCTTTATAGCGTAAACGACGCGACGTGGGCTCAGTCGACGCAGTGGGATAAAACGCGTAGAGCTGTGACGTCATCGCGTTCGTGTTGGTGTATTTGGAGTCCCTGGATTCCCTGCGGTCCGGCTGGCGGTAATTTCAAGTGCTAGCAACCATTGTATGAGGGAGCAAAGAACGTGCAGGCATTGGATACCTTTTTATCTTGCTGCCAATTTGGGATAGGAGTTCATGGTGAACCCTATCACCGCAGATGACCACAATAGAGATTTCTCTCCCACGAATGGTTCTGTTAAAAATACTGTAAGTGCACATTCTTATAGGTTGCTGATTTTTTAAATAAATGTACCTTATTTTTTACTCAGTTATGTGCTATGGAGTTTGCGCTTTTGTTTGTTTTTTGTTCATATATATATATATTAATGACTGTAGCGGTTAATAACTGCTAAGGTCATTAAGGGGTTAGGGGACATTAGTTTGGCTCTTTTTCTTATTGTGTATATTTTTCAGCACCCCAGTGTATGGACGGGGAGGAAGATGCGGGTGGCCTTCATCGTGGGTGCCGGACAAGGGTGAGTACAAAATGTATTTAATGTTTTTATTGTGATTAATGTATATTTAATGGGCAAATGCATTATTATCCATATGTGGATAGTAATTTTGCCCATTAATGTAGTATATGTGTTAGGGGACGGGGGTATTTTTTTAGAGTATTGTGTAATTTTTGGGGGAACACCATTGGTACCTCAGGCCCGCGGATGGCCGCGGGGACCTTTGGAAGCCCCCAGATGCCCGCGGGGACCCCCGAACACCCCCGCGTGGACCCCCGGGGACCCCCGCGGGCCTGTTGTATGGATAGTGTGCCAGCAAAAAGGTAAACAAAGAATTTTTTTCTAAGTCCAGCTTCTTTTGCACCGGCCTTTAGCTGGCGCATTTGTTTGGCGTGTATTTTTAAGGCCGATCCACTTAGCGCTGCTTAGTGAATCTGTAGTACTGGCAAAAATCAGCGCAATAGCCTGATCATGCGCATTTTGCGTCAAGGGCAAAAAAAAGCCCTTTTAAGAGCGATAAAGCGCAGTTATCACTGCTTAGTGAATCTCACTGTAGCCTTATCGGTCTTAAAGGGTACTTTGCGCTCTTAAAGCCACTTAACGGAGCTTAGTGAATGGGCCCCAGTGACTCTGTCACATATCCCTCCCCCCAGCGAAACATTGTCCTGTGAGCGACCCATGCACCATTCCCGTGCACCAGCATCTTTGTCGAAAATGTCCGACGTTGGCCCTTCCCCCCCCCCCCTTTTTTTTTTTCTTGCCTTCCAATTTAGGCATTTTCTTTTTGGGGTAATTACCAGGCCATCTGGGCCTGAAGACTGGTACCTCGCTATCTCCTTGTCTTGTACCAGTTTCAGTTTAAGGTTGATGCTCCGCTTTTGTTGTGTCTCTTCTTGCAAAGGTTCCTGAGCATCCTGTAGAAGAGCATTGACCTTCGTCAGCTCATTGCATACACTCGCCAGTGACTGCTTGGCCTTCTCTTTTGGGCCTTTCTCCCTCAGTGTACCTTCAGTGTTGGGTTCCACACCATTTATCTTCAGTATTCCAACTTGGTCGGGATTCCTATTAACCCGAAGTGCACCCCATGGCACCTCTCTTTTACCATCAGCAGACTCATAGGCTTGGGCCTTTCTGTCTTGACTCTTTAACTTACTCTGTTGGGAGAGTTGCTGGACCATCTGTGTGGTCTTTCTCTTCTTACGATCACGGTCACACTTCCATCTCATTCGCGGCTGTCTCTTCACAGTGGCTGCCCTCATGGCAAGGAATCCACTTTGTGTCCCCTGGGCACTGTAGTTTGATTGGATTCTTACTGTGCTAGTGCATCGCAATTTGGCCTTCGCATTCCGTGCCTTGTGGAAAGTAGACTGTAGTTCTGCCACATTTCGCAGTCATGCTTCCTGGAGTGCCTCCCTTGTTTTGTCTCTACCGCCACCTTTTCCATGGACTGCTTCAGTGACCAAACGTCTGTCTTGGGGTTGTAAGCATTTCCTCCAGCTTCATCTGAGAAACCTCCTGCTGGGCAGTACTAGAGTCCAACGTAGCGTCCCACTCAGTCTTCAGAGCCTTGAGATCCTTGCCTAGGTCCCACTTTTGTTTCTCTGCCAGCTTGCGGCCAGCACGCTCAGACTCCAGGTCCTTCCTCTTGGTCTTGAAGCTGTCCTTCTGCCTTTCTTCTTTCACACAGTGAAGCTGCAAGTTCAGCTTATTTAGAGTTGAGTCGCGATTCCACATCTCCTAGCAGACTCAGAGCAAGGCTTAATTTGTCTCTGTTTCTTTATTCTGGACCTGCAGCTGCTGGTGCTCCTCCTTGACCTTGTCCAGCTCCAGCTGTAGCCGGGCCCCCTCATTGGCCATCTGGACCAGCTGCTTTGTGGATATTGGCCATCTCTGTTTCATGGTGCAATGTCAGGCAGGCTACCTGACGGACGGACACCTCCTCCCTCTTGGCGCACTGTATCTCGCGCTCAGCCATCTGCATCTGCAACTCTTCCCGGTGCTTGCTCTGGGTTCGCATCAGCGCCTCGTTCATCTTTTGGAGCTCTGCAGTTTTTGTCACTAGGATCGCTGCTTCTTCTGTTTTCCATGTGTCTTTCTCCTTGGTATTCTGACTCATTGGGATGGTGCTGCCTCTCTGCTTCTCCAGCTCTTGCTTCAGTCTCTGGACCTTCTCGTGTTCCTTCTCATACAGAGTCACCTGGCTTCTAAGCTCCGCCTCCAGCGATGCTCTTGTGGCGCTCAACGTGACCTTCAGCTGCTCCAGGGTGAGGTATTCTTTTTCCAACATTCTCTCTGCATTCTGCAGTGCAGCCTGTACTTCTACTTTTTCTTGCGCCAATTGCATCTTCACTTTCTGTGCTTGGTGAAGCTTCTCAGTCCCTTCACTGACCTTACCAGTCAGGTTTAAAACCTCTTCCTTCAGGTTTATATTCTCCATTTTCACAGTCTCTATATCCCTTAGGACCGTCTCATTGGCTTCCTTCAAAGTACCCAGCTCTGTATTTAGACAGTGGCTCTCCTGGCGTGAGTGTTCCACCTCTGTGCTGAGATGGTGCACCTCTTGTAGAGACTTCCCATATTTCTGTTTCTTATTAGTAATTAGTCCATCAGACTTGTTCTGCTTTTCCTCCATGGTAGTAATTGCGGTGTTGGCCTTTTCCAGACTTGTCGTCAGCTCCTCCAACTCATCCCGTAAGAGACGCTCTGTTTTCTTTAAAGCCTCATACTCTTGTATAGCTGGGAATATACACCTCTGTACCTCGGCGTTTGCTTCTCGCTCCCTATTCAATTGCTCCTGCAAGACATCATAATCACGGTGGGCAGTTTGGAGTGCAGAAATGAAGGCCTCTTTTCCCTGGATCAAGGATTCAGCGTCCCTTTCCTCCTCCTTTTCCTTTGCCACCATTCCTGTGACAATTCTGCCCATCACTCCGGTCTGCAGCACATCTCGGTGCCTTGCTGACGCCTGTTGTCCTGATATCGCAGGCTCAAGTGGTTCGGTCACTTCCTCTGTGATTTGAGAAATATTTTTCTTTTTCTTCTTCTTTCTCTTTGCTTTATTAGCTCCAGAGACATCGGTGGTACTGGGCACACACACACTGGTATCAGCTTCCACATCTTTCTTGTACTCACAATGCATTGCTTGCTTTTGCAGCTGTGGGAGACAATATTCATCATGTTGCTCCTGTTGCCACTGTTTATATTTGAGAATTTGGGGACACGCCTCTCCTGTGTGTCCTCATTCATGACATGCTCAGCATACTGAATCCTTTAGAAAGTCACTTGGTTTCCATCTAGCCGGCACGGCTCCGAACTCCTGGTCACCGACTCCAAGGTTATGGGGTCCTGTGCTCTGGACACTGGTCACTTTTGCAACTTTCCTCTGCGGGTACGGCACTCTTCTCGGGGCCACATATGCGTCGTCATCATCATATGGCCTGAAGGGACACTGTTTTGTATGATTACGTACATTGCAAAACTGACACTTGACGGTGGCCATTTTAAAACCCTGTTTTTTTCCCTCACACTCGACGGGGCAGACTTTGCACAACACACGTAAGCTGTACGTGCTTTACAATATTTGAACCTTCTGGGTTCTTCTTAGGGCAACTTCTTTGCAAAAATCCATTTTCACTTTCTTTTATACCAGACTGGGCAAAAATTTACAAAATTTACAAAACTTTACAAAAATAATGGGGTAAAGGCCCCCAATCAGCCAGTGCTGCAGAGCATAATAATAACCCACTTTTTAATGAAATGTCTTAATGCACTTGAACCGGATCACAGAGTGTGATAATGCATGCTTGAGGCTGTAAGCATTTAACCCCTAGATGGCATAAGGTCTAGCAGAGATATGCAGAGTTGTAAGGGGGAAGTCCTGGAACCCCCCCAAAACCTCTCCAATCTCTCTGAACTACATAAACCTATGTGCCTGGGGCAGCTCTCATGGGGCAGCGGTTGTACTCACGATATGAAGACCGGTTCTGTGTGCTCCTTTGCTGATATAGTAGACAATGTGGGAAACGCTTGTTCCGGTGGGGAGAAGCAATTCAGCGGGCACCACGATGCAAGAAGAAAAAGCTGAAGCTGGACTGTGCTGAATATGAATCCTTTATTGTAGCATAGATAAAAAGAGGAGGGGAAGCATACCCCTGCACCTCTAACGCATTTCACCCAGTAATTGGGCTTTCTCAAAGAGTGACATTACCCGTGTGTGAGGCACTAAAATACCGAAAGTGGGCCGGACGTGACGCCATCCAGCCAATGAGCTACGAGTGTGTCGCGAGCGGCATGATGGGATACTGAGATCGTGGCTGGGCGGATATGACGCACATCAGCCAATGAACTTCATGGCTGTAGATGGCAAAATAATGATTACAATAATTGATTAAAAACAAGTAATGGCAAAGGGTTGGTGTCAATTACATTATTAACATTCTCTACTCGAACTGACTATGACTAAATTGAACAATCTATACACAAATGTACTAAATATATGTTATAAAATTATTAGAATATCAATATTTATGTATTGGAAATACCCATTACCCTTTGCCATTACTTGTTTTTAATCAATTATTGTAATCATTATTTTGCCATCTACAGCCATATATATATATATATATACAGTTTCATTAATATTTTCTATATACTGTTATATTTATGTCATTTTTGGTATAGGATATATATTATATTATTTATTAATCAATATGAATTGTTATTTCATTTACATGTAGATTGCAAAAATGTATATGCTTTGTTTTTAATTTATTAGTCCCAAACTGTGCATGACACGGATGCCACTGTGTGCCGCGCGAATGTCATTCAGCCAGGAACTCAGTATCCCATCATGCCGCGCGTGGCATACTTGAAGTTCATTGGCTGATGTGCGTCATATCCGCCCAGCCACGAACTCAGTATCCCATCATGCCGCTCGCGACACACTCGTAGCTCATTGGCTGGATGGCGTCACGTCCGGCCCACTTTCGGTATTTTAGTGCCTCACACACGGGTAATGTCACTCTTTGAGAAAGCCCAATTACTGGGTGAAACGCGTTAGAGGTGCAGGGGTATGCTTCCCCTCCTCTTTTTATCTATGCTACAATAAAGGATTCATATTCAGCACAGTCCAGCTTCTGCTTTTTCTTCTTGCATCGTGGTGCCCGCTGAATTGCTTCTCCCCACCGGAACAAGCGTTTTCCACATGGGCAAACTTTACACATAGCACTTGCTAGCTGCAAATTCACTCGCTTCAGCAAAAGGCATTAGCTTTACACAGCAATCCTTTCATACCCGACGGGGCAAACTTTACACTCAGCACTTGCTAGCTGTAAATTCCATGCTTCAGCAAAATCATTTTTTTGGTTTTCTGCTTGAGTTCCGTGTCTCAACACACCTTCATCTACTGATCCCCAGAGGCATAGCATCCCACTTCTGACACCACCTGTGGCAGGTCGGCCTCGTGGAGAGGTCAGTAAGATGCTAGACACGATGGAAAACTTTAAACTGTAGTGGTTTATTAGCCACAACCAAATAAAGTACAGGTGCACTGTCCCTTTAAGAAACCAAATTACAGAAAATAAAACCTATTCCCGTTAGGGAAACTAACTCAACTTCTTGAGCCCTTACTAACAGGGCAGCCAGCTAATCTGGTTATGCCCAAAACATGTGCTCCACAAAGTATAACAATAAGGTATAACAATAAAGTCTTATCTGTATTGTAGCTCCAATAGCAAACAGGAAAGCCGGTTCCGGGGAGCAGACTGTGTCCTGCTCGCAGCAATATTTATCTTTATCCTGGGTTGGGGTCCCAGCTGGTCCCAGCAGCAAAGCTCCTCGCTGGACTGGGGGACCAGAGCAACAGCTAGGGCTTCCCAGCCCGGAGAAGTCTCTCCAATCTCCTGGGGAAAAACAAGCTCACCTTGTGTGAGCCACTTCCTGCTTTTTTAAACCTGCAGTCTCTCAGGCATCCTGCTTAATTAGGCTGCAGGTGTATGCAGTTCTCCAACTGTAGGTTAACTGGTTTAGTGCTGGAAAGTACACACATCCTCCATTCCAGCTTACTGAGTAAGTGACTCTGTCACAATATATATATATATATATATATAAAAAACATATTACCATCCTTGCGTCAGGCAAATAAGAGACAGCACTCACTTCCAGGAAATAAATGTGTATTCAGGCAGTGTTTCTCAAGGGGGGTGCAACATACAACAAACAGACAGGGCATATATACACTGGCGACACACTTTATTCGAGCTCGGCTAGTCCCACGAATTCGGGTATACTCGGGTGTATTGAGGTTTGTGACTGTTTTCTGCCCGAGTGCATTGCGTTATTTTCCAGGCAGGGATTGAAGCATTTTATTCCCGCTGGCTGCAATACTGCACAGTATATATA
Organism: Ascaphus truei; assembly: GCA_036426205.1. Classification (NCBI taxonomy): domain Eukaryota; kingdom Metazoa; phylum Chordata; class Amphibia; order Anura; family Ascaphidae; genus Ascaphus; species Ascaphus truei. The sequence goes on from WSYH01005512.1 coordinate 8,431, forward strand.
TATATACTGCATTACAATTCATGAATTTATGCCATCTGGTAGACACGCGAAGCATTGCAGCCTATTAAATCCTAATCATTATCATTTAACAGATCAGCCGCCCGTCAGCCAGGCATGAACCATGGCTGGGAAGGCAAACGCAACGGGGCTTGTCAGAGGTGAGGAGCGGCGCATTCCAGGTATCTGCCAGGTACATACTGGGTATTTGCTCGAATAAAGTGTGTCGCAGCAGTACAAGTAAAACATACAAAAATCACCTGTGCATCATTACCTAAGTGCTGGTAGCCCGCGGAAATAAGAAGCTACTCAGTGTGAGTGCCGATCCGCCATCTTGGAGGGGGAATCGCACTGCGCATGTGCAGTACAAAGGCAGACAAACGGAGACGCCAACTTGAGTGTGGCATGTCTATTGCGCATGTGCAGCTCTAAAATACAGCAACAGCATACCCAAACGGCACAGGAGGAGTCAGAGGAGAGTGTGACCATACCCTCTGATCAAAGCTGAAAGTCAGCACATGCGCAGAGCCATTTTTCCCTCTGTGACGGCTGCATACATTGTAGTGCACTGTAATAAAAAGAAAGAATGGTAAAAGAGAAAGAAATAAAGACATATAGTAAAGACACTAGCCAATCCAAATATACAAAAGAATATAAAAAACACTTATTAGGCTCTTAGTATCAATACATATGTCCACAATAGCTGTTAAAATGACACCCATAACTCCTAGCCTAGCATATATGGTAAATATCCAAAAAATCTAATATCCCATTTACTACTGAGGCATACATAAACCCAGCCAGTAAATACCTGTTTGGAATCATAGCCAGAGATGGCAGTATAAAGGTAGATCACCAATATCTAAAATATAATTAATAAAAACATGTGTATGGATAAGTGCCCAATAAACACTAGCAGTAATTGATAAAGGGGGCAAACCAATAAACAAAAAAAGTGAGGACAGGGAGTGAGAAAACATGAGGGAGAAAAATATATCGGTGGAAAATATCCACCCAGGAAAAATTATTTGTGTTAGGTTGATACTAGAACATTTGTGTTAGGTTGATACTAGAACATGGACGCTGCATGTCTATTTTTCCTGAAAAAACAACTCAATGAATCACAGTTGGGAACTCACAATTTCTCAATAGAATATCAGCAGTGGATATGAACGTGTTGCATGGAAGGCTTGCTCAATATGAAGTATCAGGTTTCAGAAGGATAGGCCCTCAATGAGAAATTGTGAGTCCCCAACTGTGATTCATTGAGTTGTTTTTTTCTGTAGAACATACTACACTATATTTTTTCATTTTTTTCCCCTACATATGGTGACATCTGCGCTCTTCACAAGCTTCTTTCTACTATTCTCAAAAGGCATCTAGTGTCCTATTTACAACTTATAGCACCCACTTCGGGCCTCTATCAAGGGAGAACGCATCTGCTACTATCAAAGTCAGATGGTATCTCTCTCTACTCCCGGGATGTTCGTCTGGGCCAGCATTGCATCCAGGTTTTTAGGAAACTTTCGCCAGTGTCATTAACTAAACCCGTTAATTTTTCCATCTGGCACACAAACCAAATTCTGTTCTGAATCTGATTGATGGAATTTCGGGTTGTTTCCATAATGCTGCGATCTTATTCAAACCCAGTGCTGGTCTGTTCAGGAGGTACAGCCACGGGTCCAAGGGGATTGTGAGGTTAAAAATCCTCTGGAGCCAATCTCTAATCTTCCACCATAGCGGGCTAATCCGCGGGCAAGACCACAGCATATGTAACAGGTCAGCTGTTTCTCCGCACTGTCTGGGAAACAGCGGGGAGTACCCTGGTACAAATTTAGATAGTTTCATGGGAGTATGATACCATCACATTAACACTTTATATGCGTTCTCCCTTAATGTTGTGCAGATAGAACTTTTAGCTGTTGCAGTTACTATCTTAGCCCACTCCTCCTCCAATATTTCCCCTATGTCCGTCTCCCATTTTTCCATGTATCTTAGTTTCCGCTCTACCTTCACCCCTGAACCGATCACTTCTCTGTACATTTGCGATGTGAGTTCCCTAGTATCAGTCTCAATTAGACAGAGCTTTTCAAACGTGGTTAACGGGGGACTAGGGGAGATTTTATTATAAAATGTTCGAATTTGGAGGTATCTAAATATCTCTTTTTGGGGGAGGTTTTTATCAGCTCTAATTTGTTCAAAGGATTTAATGTCTTTTCTCCCCTCCAGATATCGGAGTCTATGTATACCCAATTGTTTCCAAATTGCAAATTCCTTTCTATTCAGGCCTGGAGCAAAATCCGGGTTGCCCCATATGGGGGTCATCAACGAACCTCTAGAGGAAAGTGTGCATTTAAATTTGGTGGCCTCCCAGATAGCCAGCGAGTTAGCCATTGAGGCCAGCGGCTTGTTTAGCAGCTTTAAGGCTATTTTGGGTACCCAGATTAGGCTGTTCAACTCCAATGGGGAGCAAACTTCACTCTCCAATGCTACACATCTCTTCGAATCAGGATTCGTGTGCCATTGGGAAATTTGGCATAATTAGGACAACAAACAAACAAGGTACCGCCAGCCCCCCGCCAATGATGTTTTTTTTAAATCATACCCTTTACTCTCGGCTTTTTCCCTCCCCATATAAATTTGGTTATAGCAGACTGAAGTAAGAGTATGTCCTTCAGTCTGAGTGGCACCGTTAGTGTCTGAAACAAATAGAGGATGCGTGGGAGGAGATTCATCTTTACGCTATATATCTTACCTAGCCAAGAAATTTTATAGGCCGCCCATTTCCTAATGTCTTCCTTCAGAGCACGAATCAGCTTGGGATAATTTTCATGGTAGATACCTTTGTAGTCCTTGGGAATGAGCACTCCCAAATATTTCACTCCCTTTTTTTGCCAATTAAAATTGAAGTTGATCTGAATCAACTTTTCTGTCTCTTTCGGGAGGCTTACATTCAGAGCTTCAGACTTGGATTGGTTAATCTTAAAGCCTGATATGTTATTAAATTTCCCCAACAAGTTGAAGAGGTTCGGTAAGGACGTAAAAGGATTGGAGATCGTCAACAACACATCATCCGCATAAAGTGCCACTTTATGCGTTTGCGTGCCGGTCTCGATTCCCATCACATCTGGGTTGTTTCTAATTTGGGCTGCTAAGGATTCCATGCACAATGCAAATAGAAGGGGCGATAACGGGCACCCCTGTCGAGAGCCACTTTTAATTTTAAAGAGATCCGATGGGAAACCCTGGTGTACTACTTTTGCAGTCGGACCTCGATATAATGACAGGATCGCATTAATCACACGCTCCCCGAATCCAAACGCTCCAAGCGTGGCTGTCAGATAAGGCCAGTCAATCCTGTCAAAAGCTTTTTGTACATCCAGACTCAGCACCATAACTGGGATCTTACGTGAATTGGCTGTATCTATCAGATCAATAATCCGTCGTGTGTTATCTGCGGCTTGTCGACCCTTAATGAACCCGACTTGATCTGGGTGTATGAGTCTGGGCAGGATGTGACCTAATCTATTGGCCAGTAGTTTGGCAAATATTTTGATATCGGTATTAATTAGTAAAATGGGCCTGTAGCTTGAACATTCTAATGGGTCTTTACCAGGCTTGTATATTACTGAGATGGACGCTTGGAGAATCTGTTCCGGGAACACGGCTCCTAGCACCGCATTAAACATTCTGAGATGTGCAGCTAGAATCTTAATCTATTTTTTATATTAGAGATTTGAGAAACCATCAGACCCAGGTGCCTTTGATGGTTTGAGGTCTTGAATGACCTGGGAAAGCTCCTCTAGGGTAAAATTAGCCCCCAATATTTCCCTCTCCGAACCACTCAGTCTTGGTAGATCCAAGCTCTTCAGGAAATCCCTCAGAGCTCCTTTCGTTTTACCATTATGTGCCACTGTTTCCCCGTTATAGAGGTCCTCATAAAAGCTCCTGAATTCCTCCACTATAAGTTTTGGATTGGCTGTCGTGGCCCCCGTTTTTAGTCTTTAATTTAGCTATAATTTGGATGGCTATTCCTTAATTTGTTAGCTAGCAAGGTGTCTGGTTTGTTTGCTTTTTCATAAAATAGTCTCTTGGACCAACTCAGCGTATTGTCTGCCTGGGAGGTTAAGATTAGATTGAGTTCAATTCCAGTGTTATGTATTTCTTTGAGGAGAGCCAAGTTGTGACCTTGCTTATGTTTGTTAAACTGTTCCCTTAGTTTACATTGCAAGGTGATAATATTCTCGTTTCTCTCCCTTTTTCTTTTTGCCGCTAGCTTAATTAGGGTCCCTCTCAGGGTTGCTTTATGCGCTTCCCACAAGACTGAATGGGACTGAACACTACCAGTATTGATTTTGAAAAATTTATCAATTTCCCTACCAATTGATTGTTCCAACTCTGGGACCTTTAATAGTGACTCATTATGTTTCCAGTTTGCTCCCGGTCTGTCCTGGAATTTTTCTGTGCACCGTAGCTCTATAGGCGCATGATCCGGCCATGAAATATCATGGATCCCTGAGTGGGGGATCTTCGGAACCAGTCTGCTAGAAACAAAGAAGTAATCGATTCTGCTGTAGGTGGTATGGGGATGGGAGAAGAAAGTATTGTCCCTTTCTAACGGATAAATCTCCCTCCAGATGTCTACAAGTTGGCTATCAGCCAGCCCTCCCTGTAAGGCTTCTATGCAACCTCTCTTGTCACTGTAGGTTTCTAGGAGTCCGATCTGTCAATTTTTGGATTAACCGCAACATTAAAATCTCCCGCCAGTATTATATCTCCTCTAGCAACCTTTCTTAAAGTATGAAAGAACTTCTTAAAAAATGAAGGATCCTTCTCACAAGGGGCATAAACTGCAGCCAGCGTTATTGGCTGTGCTTGTATTGATCCCACTATCACTAGAAACCTGCCGTCCCCATCCCTCTTAACCACTTCTTCTATGAAGGGAAGATTATTATGAAGCAGGATTGCTACCCCTCTCTTTTTTTCATTCTTTGTGGAAGATAAATAAAACCTTTTGAAGCTCTCAACCCAATATTTGGGGGCGCTTTTTGTGCTGAAATGAGTCTCCTGGAGTAGCACCACATCGGCCTGCTACAGCTTATAGTCCGCCATAGCTACTCTACATTTGCCCGGACTGTTCAAACATTTAGTATTGTGGGATACTATAATCATCGACATTGTGCTTCTTCTTGTTTGCTACTAAATAACATAACCCTAATGTAGAATTTTTTTACCAAGGGCTCCCCCGGTCTATTTACCCAGACCGGGGCCAGAATCCGCACCACAGGGGGAGGGATGGGGTGGGAGAGGGTAGTAAGGTAAGGTTAATACATTTGAGGGGCCGAGGCTGACCATGGTCAACAACGGTCCCTTTGCCCAAGGGCCTACCCTGTGTCTCGGGAAGTCCAGGAGGTATCCCCCGATCACCAACCACAAACGGTAGTTGGGTTCCAGAGGGACTTGTCTGTGCAAGAAGCTGACACACCTCAGTGCACAACCCGAGACGCAGGCAACCGACCAAGGTGGTCCCTATACCGGCACCTTCCATCTAATAATTTTGTTGAACTTCTTCATACAAACTATATACATAAATAAACCAGTGTGGGAAAATGTCATAACCTATTTACAGTGAACGCGATCGAATCCTAGCAACCATCCTCGGACCTCCAGTCACTCCAACCAAACATGCTCTGTGTGATCTTCAGCTCTGCAGCAGAATCCAGTGCAGTCGACCCTCCCCCCGCTCCGATGCCCGATCCCCTCAAGGCACCCTCCCACCCTCCCTCCTAAACATGTTATTTTTTGCTTTGGCTAAACTTCAGACCTATTTCCTTCTAGGCCACAGTCCCTTTACAAACTCCCCCCTCCGCTTGGGTCCCTTGTTTATTATGGCCGCACACCCTGACTCCCTCCCCACTCCCCTTTACCCCACCCAACCTCCACCATCATCCTTATCTCCATTATGGGGACTTTTCTTCCTCGCTGGATCTTTTTAGCTTTAGAGGTGTCCACGGACCCGATTCGGTGTAGGTACATAGTGACCACATTCTCGCCATATTCCCCCCTATACATTGCGGCCGAGCATCTCCCCCACCGGCTCCCCCATGGACATCTACTGCAGGTAAGCGGAGAGAGAGATTAATCATCTAGACCATAGGGGACATGGAGGTCCACCTTAATTCTTGCCCTCATATCTAAATCCCTAACCCACCTACACTTCTAAAACTATCCCTTTTTCCTCTACTTCCCTGTCCCTTCTCTAGCCTCTTCCTTCCTCCCTCGTCACCCATCAGCTCATCTGCGGGTCTGGAGTCTCAGCGCTCCGGCTTGGCTGAACTCCTCCCTTTCCTACCCTTCCGAGGGGATGCTGCTATCCCTTCTCCCTCTCTCCCTCCTAGTCTCCCCCAACCTTTCTCCCCCACCCTTTCTCCAGCGAGTAAATTAGCTTCCGTGTAACCGTCCACCTCCCCCAGTCTTCCTAACCCCTACTCCCTCTCCCGTGATCTCTGACCTGATGTTCGACCCTAGTCTCCCCGCTCCTTCTTGCTTCTCCCCCTCTCCCCCCTCCCTCTCCATCTATTCTCTAGCAGCAAGGTCCCTCCCCCCCCCCTTGTGAGGTGATAATTATTAAGTTTTAGGGCAGCCATGTCCCAGTCGGTTCCTGCGGTTCTCCACCGTTCTCCGCTGGTGGGCCTCCTGCTCTCGTCTGAGCCCCCGTCATGAGATAATGGATTCCAGATGGACTCAGTGCCCTCTTCTGCCACCAGGGGGCTCTCCCAGCAGTTCCCTCATCATGAGCTAAAATAGCCGCCATGCATTTTCGCGCTACCAGGGGTCTTCGTCACTCATCTCTCCTTCTGCTGTTACCAAGATGGCCGTGATGCATCTTCCCGCCACCAGGGGACTTCTTCTTTACCTCACTCCTCCAGCAAGAATCAAGATGGCCGTGATTCACCTTCCCCGCCACCAGAGGGACCAAATTCACACCGCACGAATTGTATGGAGCTCAGAGCCGGGGATGGCTCCTTTAAGTCCTAACTTGGGGATGATTGACACCGGAGAAACACTTAAGCACTGCATTTTCTACTCTGCGGCTCCACACGCTTCCATGACGCCTCCGGAGCTGATTCCTCAGCTGGGAGCTGCTGTTCAGGATCCGGGGAAGAGACAGGTAGGCCTATTTTTTTCAGAAACTCAGCTCCCCCCTCCACATGTCTCAGGGAGAACGCCACTCCATTTTTTAATCCAAATGGGAACAGCCATCTATACCAGATCCCATTATCACGTAGGGCTTTGGTAACTGATGACAGGGCTCTCCTCTTTGACAGGGTTGCCGGGGCAAAGTCCTGAAACACTTGGAGCTTCACTCCCTCAAATTCCAGGGACTTAGCCGCTCTGGCGATTTGACATATGTTTTCCTTTATTTTAAAGTAGTGTAACCTAAGTATTATGTCCCTCGGCGGGTCTCCATGTTGCGGTTTGGATCGCAACGCTCGGTGATCTGTCAAATTGTAGCTCCATTTCAGTCTTACCTGGTAGCATATGCGACAGCCAGTTGGAGGTAAATTCCTCTGGATCTGACACCGACTCCGGGACACCCCGCAGGCAGATATTATTTCACCGGTCGCAGTTTTCTGAGTCTTCCTGCCTATCATTTATGTCCGCGATCATTATATAGAGTTGGGCCATGGATTTCTCGTTTTTCTGGATGGCTCTAGTATTTGAATCCACTATATTTTCCAGCGTGTTGGTTCTGTCACCTAAACTGTCGATATCTTTCCTGAGTTCCCAGAGCTCTTTCTGGTTAAAGTCTTCATCTCCGAGCAGAACACTTTCATGTCCTTTCTTGTGACCCAGTCTTGCTCCGTAGCCTCTGCTCTACTCGCGGGTCTGCTTGTGGGTCGTTCGCTCTCTAAGTAGGAGCCCGCCATTTGCCTACTTTCCTCCCCTACACTCACTCGTGTCGGCTCTCCTTTCTAGAAATATTCTGTTACCACCGGGGTTCTCTTTCAAGATACCGCTCTCCTTGGCAACCTTGGGGGCTCCGGCGTCTGAATTTCTAGTTGTCACTGTTATTCTCCTGGTTTTTGTGCTGAAAGTTCATACATTAATTGCCGGCAGGGACGGAGGCTCTTACGCAGGCATCTATACACCTAGCCGTTGCGCATGTGCCTCTATGTTATATTTTTTATCACTAATAAACTGCCTATACAATTGACTTGTGGATGTGACTATTTTCCCCACCGCGATTACGGGAGAGATGCCCGCTATCCTGTATGACAGTATCCTGGTTGATTGAAGGAGGACACTATCCAATACTTGCCTGAAAGATCCACTTAATGTGAACGAGCTCACACACGGTCGTGAGACTAATATAGTTTTACTTTTCTAATCCCTCGGTCATTGTACCATTTGGTATTATTATAATCAGACTGAATTCTGTGTTTTGTTCTTTCATCACTTTGTTGGGTACTATTCTCTATTTGGACACCTCATTGAAGCAAATGCCCTGACCACAACCACAACTTTTCCATTTGCTTCAGGAGGATCCAGGGATGAAACTCTTTTTGGTCAAGCAGCAGTGCAACATTAAGGGCTACTATATTATTCTCATTTTTTGTTATTTTTAGCCTGATTTGAATATTAATGTATCAGTTTTGTGTAAAAACAATACAGTTTGTACTATTTAGGGAGCGCCCCAGTTACCCAGTTACCCAGTTACCCAGTTACCCAGTCCTGTAGGACATTTCTAGGCATTGTAGGTTACTACAGGCAATTTATACCCCATTTTGCAACCCGGGCTGCACAGCTTTCAGATTTAGTAAAACCAAGGGCACCCGATGTGGTAAAATGGAGCAGTGGTGCGGAGACCGCATTTTTAGACCTATGTACAGCGCTCTGTAGTCACCTAATCTTAGTAGCCACGGATTTTACAAAATATTTTTTTCTGCAAACGGAAGACTCCGAAGTAGGTCTCGGAGCAGTCCTGTCCCAGTTTGTAGGAGATGAAGAAAACCCGGTCTCGTATTTATGTCGCAAGTTGTGTCCTCGCGAACAAAGGTATGCCACGGTAAAGAAAGAATGTTTGGCTGTAAAGTGGGCAACAGACACTTTAAAATATTATCTATTGGGCAGGTCGTTTACGCTCAATACAGACAATGCACCCTTACAGAAGATGCATAGAAACAAAGAAAAGAACTCTAGAGTTACCCGCTGGTTTCTATCATTACAACCTTTCAACTTCACAGTGTAGCATCGGCCAGACATACTGCACGGTAATGCGGATGCACTTTCTAGGGTGCACAGTCTTGGTGCACGGGCTGCTCCACTCGATAATGTTATGCTGGGGAGGGGGATATGTGACAGAATCATAAACTCTGTATACATTAGTAGGAGGTGGCAATATGCCTGCTTTCCAGTATATGAGGAGTTAACCCAGCTGATTAAGCAGTCCACAGGTGATCCTAATTAGTAAGCTCACCTGCCTTTAAAAAGAGGAAGAGGAAATGCCTCAGTGGCAGCAGTCTCTTTCAGACTCTGAGAGAGGACAGATGAGAGCTGACAGACAGACATAGGCTCCACAGACATGCTGTCCCAATGGAATACAGCTCCCAGGTAAGGAGCCAAGTGCTATTACCAAATATTGTTGGTCTGGTCTAGCTTAGCTATCCAGCCAGGTAGATAGGCTTAACCGAGTTTAGTTAGCTTCCCTAAAGGGGATAGGCTTTTTTTATGTTTTGTATTTCTTAAAGGGACAGTGCGCCCATTGTTTTGTTATATTTTTGGACAAATAAATCCACCAGCATATTATTTCACCAGAAGAATTGTGTCGTCTCCTCATTAACCACAGCCATCCTGCCGCAATAACACATGTACCCCCATCCCCCTCTGGGAGATACACTGCTAGTTACTGTCTCTGTGTGGTGCTGTTGCATACTTGTTGGTTCCAGGGAGCTGAGTGGATCTGCAATGTTGTGGAGATAAAGACAGGCTTGGGATGTAATCTGGTTCGGTGTCTGCACCTCCAGCTTCAGTGGGTTCTGGCAATACCAGAGACTGTCTCCTCCTGAAGCACTCTCCCATACACCTCCTCACTGACTCAGTCCAGGCAGGTATATGATAGAACAGGGACTTTATTGCATCACTATATAGATGTTACATCAGTGGTTACAGGGTCTCAGAAGATTCCAGGAAGGATGATGCATGCTCTCTTTGAGTCTGAAGCCTTAGATCTTGCAGACCAGTCAGCCTTGCGGCCTGACTGGCCTCTCACACTCCCAGGAGGGGAGATGAGGGAACTCATGTCCACTCCTTACAAAGGGTGAACACAGACTCACTCCTAACCTTTAGCTCTGCCTCTTCCTCCGGAAGCAGGGGCGGGCTCATGATCTGTACCTATCCCTGATAGGCTGCACACAGTCATCACTGCACTCTTGTCCATCAAAGAGGGGCACAAGGGGATCAAGAGCCCAAGGATTTAACCTGCTACTGCCTGCAGCTAACAGGACTTACATAACAGGGATAACAGGGGGAAAGAAAGGTGGCACTGTGTTCTCATTTGCATGTCATTTCCCAGAATCCCTTGCTGTAGCAGCAGCACTGTGTGCTGAGTGATAATGGTGAAAGGCGGGGTTGCAGACTTGTCTAAGACATGCAAATGAGCATACAGTAATATTTCCATTTGCTATATATAAAAACACACACATATATGTACGTGGTGTGTGACATTATAATACAACATACCCCAGTATAACTCAGAATATCACAGGCTCACTGCCAATGTGATACATAGTCCGCCGCATCGGTATATTAGATCAGGGGTGCGCAAAGTGGGGGGCGTGAGATTTGTCTTTGGGAGCACTGCGGTTGCGGCCCCGTGCTCTTCCCCAAGGCATTTTAATTAAATGCAGGGGGATAAACTTACCTTGAGACTGCCAGCATCAGGACTTGTCTCCATGGCAACGCTGACGTGACGTCACATGACCCCGCGGCATCATTTGACGCCGCAGTAATGTAAAGGTGTGGGGGGGGGGGGCGCAAGCACCAGAGGAGGCAAAGCAGAGGGACGCCGAAGCAAAAGTTTGCGCTTCCCTGTATTAGATATTTCCATACCCTTATTGTCTAAAGTACAGAGTTTTCATCATTAGGGTTTTGCATCATATGGACTCCTTTATCTTTTCCTTTACACATTTTTGTCTATTGTTTAATCTAAATGTCTATACGGTAGCATTTACAGCTGAACTTCCTATAAATTGCCATTCAAGTCAATAGTAGACTGTAATAACAGAATAAGCATGTCTGATAGGCTGGCTCCCTCCAGTGTCAATTGTAAAATATGACAAAGGTATATTTATTTATTTTTTGCTGAACATAGGTGGGTGAGGAATTTACTTAAACACATGCTGTTGTGGTATTATCCCATACATTTTAAAGTAGGCATTAATAAGTAAAAAAAAATAAAAATAAAAATAAGCATTTTCCATTTAAATGAATATAAAATAAATAGCATACACCATTACAACATGTGCTTTTTACTGGAACGAAAAAATAGTCACACTTTATTCAGCCTTTAACCAAGAGCAGAGGAGAGATTCATAACAAACAGTGGTATCTATCTAATTTCTAACAGGTATCTAGAACCCTAACAATGCTGTAAACTACAGAGGAACGCAGAGATTGGAAGAAAGTATTGACACTCTAACTAATGCAAATATGCATATACAAAAAAATCTAAAAGTACCACAAATGCAAAACATAGTAAAGGACGGACATTGTGGACCTGGGGTGAGATTTCTGTTTCAGGTAAAAGCCTTTGGCAGGTTACTATATAATCCGGGTGCAATTTGACACTTCGCAGCTTGGTGACTCCCGGCCCATTGTGGTATTTTTTGTATTTTGAGTGTAGGAGTTTTTACAGTACTGACTGTGTGCTCTTTTAAGTGAGAGATATATGCCCAATGTTTGGGTTCCTGCAAAGACTAAATCCAACCATGCATGTAAGCCTTTAAATCAGTCTTACACTACTGCAATTAAGAAGGTTGATACGTCACAGTGTTGCTCACTATAACAGAATTTCACTCTTCCATGTCCTATACACACAACTAGCCTTCTCTATTACCCCCAAGGAAGTCTTAATTCCTGTCCTTCACCCCAAATTACATAGCTACATAGTAAATGCGGATGAAAAAAGACATACTGTATGCCCATCAAGTTCAAACAATGTTATATTTCGACAATGGAGATACTCATCCTGTATTTGTATATTGTAGTGGAAAAGGTGGTAAGTGCATATGGTGAATATATAAGGAAATATATTAGAACACTCAATAAAGCGGAGAGAAAAATGATAGGTAGTACAGGGAACAATCAACGGGGAAAGGGAATAAAAAATATATAATATATTGCTATACTCTAACAGCTATGGGTGAGCCCCTTCACATCAATGGTTTTCTTTAGTGCATAAAGTATGCCACCTCTAGGAGACAGTCTATCTTCAAACCTATGGTTTGACGTTTCTGGTGTTTGCCCAAACGGAACGTCCCAGTAGGGGTGTCCCTCACACAGTCCCACTGCGGATAATAAGCATAAGCACAGAATTAAAAGTGAACAGTTTATAACATTAACAAAGTAAGTGTTAACTCACATATAAAAAAAACTCTCTCCAGCTCCTGTAGCCGCCTGGAGCGCTCCATCACAGTTTCTTCATACTTCTGCGTCCGACTGCAGGACCGCAATAGGGAGAACTCGTGGGGCTACGGTGGACGAAGCACACCATCTAGTGGATATGGGCTAGAAATGCAGCAAACTGCAACAAAGTTAGCTGGCCATTACAAAATAGCACATAATAGTGCTGTATCATGACTAGCAATGGAGTGATATGTATCTACATCATTATAACAGTAAATATAACATATACGTACTCAGTAGGGACTATCATATTGCCAATTAGCAATTAACTAACAGGGCTGTCATCCACACGCATGCATCTAATTGCACACGCAATAAACAACAAAGCAGCAGCACGCTACCGACAGGAACCTGACGAAGGAAAGTATTTCCGAAACGCGTTGTTACCTGTCGGTACGTGCATCTTTTTGGACTCAGAAGGCCACCGTTGCCCCACGAGTTCTCCCTATTGCGGTCCTGCAGTCGGACGCGGAAGTAGGAAGAAGCTGCAACGGAGCGCTCCAGGCGGCTACAGGAGCTGGAGAGAGTTTTTATATATGTGAGATAACATTTACTTAATTAATGTAATAAACTGTTCACTTTTAGTTCCGTGCATATGCTTATAATCCTCACTGGGACGGTTTGAGGGACACCCCTACTGGGACGTTCTGTTTGGGCAAACACCAGAAACCTCATACCATAGGTTTGAAGATAGACTGTCTCCTAGAGAAGGGGGGCGCAAACTTTTTTCCCTGTGCCTTCCTGCCGGCAGTTCCCCTCTCTCCGCGCCCCCCTCCCCCCCCTGCTTACCTCGGCTCTGGCATCGGCTTCGGCGTCATGACGTCACGTTGCCATAGCAACATGACGTCACATGACCTCGCGGCGTCATTTTACACCGCGTTGCCATGGCGACGCATCTAAGAAGCCGCCGGAGCCAAGGTAAATAAGGTTTACAGAGGCCTTTGCTGCTCCCCCAGCACTTAATTTAAACCCTGCACCCCCCACAGTCAGTCTTGCGCCCCCCAGTTTGCGCACCGCTGTCCTAGAGGCGGCATACTTTATGCACTAAAGAAAACCATTGATGTGAAGGGGCTCACACATGGCCGTGTGAGTATAGCTATATATTATATATTTTTTTCCCCTTTCCCCGTTGATTGTTCCCTGTACTATCTATCATTTTCCCCTCACCTTTATTGAGTGTTCTAATATATTTCCTTATATACTCACCATATGCGCTCACCACCTTTTTCACTACAATAAATCATGAGGATCAAGGGATGACCCTCTCCAGGTTGAACTGCAGATCATCCCAAGGGCCAGTATAATTGATATTATCATCTGGTTTTCCAATTGTATTGTACATATATTTCAATTATGAGTTTTTAGATCTGATCTTTTACAGTAGATAGATTATGGCTATTGTATTAACATTTGTAGAACTGATAGGGAGAGCCACTGTTACTCTTTTGCATTTTTTATATTTGTATTTAAAGTATATTGTTCCAGAAGAAGGCAAACAAAAACCAAGGTGAAGCATTATTCAACAATATCCCATAAGGGACCCAAATAAATTATTTCCTGACTCCAGTAATGCCAATCAGATTTCTCCCTGGATCAACATTCTTCCCATATTTACTGTACTTATTAAGTATATCCCTGTGTACCTTTCATTTCTAAAGAGATGTCCAGCCTTTTAGAAAGATATCTATTGTATCTGCCATCAGTCTCCATGGGCTATAAATTCGAAATTTGGTCTGCCCTTACTGTAAATTACGCTTTCATTTGCTGCTGGTTAAATCTCTTTTCCTGCAACCTTAAGGGACGACCCTATGTTGTTTGTACTGCCCTTGGGATGAATAGTTCTCTTGAAAGTTCCTTGTATTGACCCTGGATATATTTGTAAATAGTCACTATATCCCTTCCTAGACACCTCTTTCTAATGAAAAACAAACCTAATTTAGCTAGTTTTCCCTCATACGTCAGACCTTCCATCCCTTTTATTAATTTGGTGGCTCTTTTCTGTCATGTTTCACTTTCATGATGTCTTTTTTATGGAGTTGTGGACAAACCTGTTCTCCAAATCAAAGGTGTATGTGAGCACTATTGCTAAATGTGGTCTACAAGCACTGCGGAATCCTTCTCCATCAAGGAATGACCTCATAGTGTTCCATTTTGTTTTTATGTACAGTAGCCTGCTTTTTCTTGCTTCCCAAGTGCATAACCTTACATTTATCTGTATTAAACATCATCTGCTATTTACCTGCCAACATTTCCAGTTTATCTGAGACCTTCTCATAATTTTGTGTCATCAGCAAAGATGGAGACTTTGCTCTCCATACAAACCTTGAGGAACTTAATAAAAATCTTGCAACGCAGTGGCCCTAGTGCTAAACCTTGAGTTACTCCACTTCCAAATTTAGCCAAATCTGAAAAGGTTCCATTTTTGACAACTTTCAGTTTTCTATCCTTCGACCAGTTTTCAATCCCGGTGCAAATATTTTCACCCAGAACAATTTCCTTTATTTTATACACTAACTTGTGTGCCACTGTATCCAAAGTAGAGATTGGCAAATTTTTCTGGGGAATTTGGATCCACAAGGGATCGAACGGTTCCTTTAGTACGTGGACTTCAGTGGATTAATCTCAAAAAGGGTGATTCGCGCTTTGTGAATTTTTTATTTTTATCACCAATACACTCCGTGGATTCTGCAACCCGTGGATGAATTTGTAGAATGGATTGTGAATCCACGGATTAGATTTTACAAATCTGCCGCGGGTTGTATCCAATGGCATTTTTTTATGAATCCGTGTGGATTGAAACCATCCAAATCCATTTGCGGATTTTACACCGCACAAATTATTTTGGGGGTAACATCATTTCCAGGAAACAGATTTGGGTGGATCCGCCCATCTGTAATAAAAAGCCTTTGCCAAATCCAAGTAGACGACAGCAGCTGAATTTCCCTGGTCTAAATTCCTACTTACCTCCTCAAAGAAAATAAGGTTAATTTGGCATGACCTATGCCTCATAAATCCTCGTTGACTATTAATTTTGTTATTTAATGGGTATTTCCGAACATTGTCACTTAATAAACCTTCCAGAAGCTACTATGCTATTGATATAAGCTTACAGGTCTGCAACTCCCAGGATTTAAGGAACTTTATAACAATCTTGTGACTTAAATGGCTGAAGAAGTCTCCTATCACTCTTTTCCTCACCCCAACATAACCTATTTCCTTGATCATTAGCAGTGGCTCATCTCCCCTTCATCACACTCATAATAAATAAACTCTCTGTATTGATCCAGCCTCCCTTTCCATCTATTACTCTCTCCCCCATCCTACTTTTATATTTAAACCACTTGAAAAACTTGTACCACAGAGATTTCCTTTCTTCTACAGTATTTCTCTTCTTGATAGCCGACAGTCTGGATTTCATATTAATCACAGTAGTTAGACTACTATAGCAAAATTCACTGATGATCTTTTTACAGAGAAATTCCAGGGTTTGTTCTCCTTACTAATATTACTATACTTCTCAGCTGCTTTTGACACTATAGCATACATTTGTGAAAAATAGCAAAAGCTATCCAACCAAATGTCACGGGTATTCCCCCTACCCCAATCGCAGATAGAGTGCATGTGAGGGGGAACCTATATGTTACCAGGTGTGGTGCGTATACCTGCAGGTTCACAGGAGGCCTGAGCCTCCGCTTGCTGGGAACCTGGTGTGCTTCTCTGGAACGTTCTTGTCGGTCAGCGCCTCCACCTATGTAAGATTCTATAAGAATGTAGAATGGCCCTAACATAGGAACCTACCCAGAAACCACATACACCAAGGTTATGGCTAAAAGGTTAACTGAATGAGAAACACAACACAGAGTATCATACTATAACAGTGCAACATCATCAGTATACACAACGATATATATACCACCCTCTGCCACTAGCTGGCAGCTATAATCTTGCCCCTAACTGGGCTAAACCTTCTTAGCCCCTAACTGGGCTATACCCTCCTGAGCCCCTTCCCAACCCCATGTCCAAAGATTCCAAGCCCACCCAAGTGTGTGAACAGGCCTGTCACATGTGAGGAGCAAGGTAAAGTTGGTGCACGTGTGGAAGGTTGTAAATACCTGCTCAGGTGTCCCTGCACCAGGGTGTCTTCGCAAAGGGTCTACCGGCGCCACTTGGTCCAGCGCTGATCTGTACCTCCGCGTGGGATGGGGTCCAGCCGGACGTCCCACCATAAGGACAGTCTCTGGATCAGCAACACAGCATACAGGAACATGCAGCAAACACTATCACTGAGCCCTGCACTAAATTAACTGCAGCAGGGCCGCTCTCTGTCCCTGCACTTAAGGAACTACTGCTGAAGGGGCACAGGGTCCTTACCTAAGGGCCTGTCTCTATGAACACCCACCCGCACTAGTGGGTAGTCAGGGCCTCAGCTCTAGCCCAGGGGATTTCTGGCCTAGGGCAGAAGCTCGCAGCTCTTCCCCCACTGTCTGCTCAGCCTGACTGACTAATGTGCTTCACTGTTCACTTCCTCACTCAGCACACAACAATGTATCCACATGCAGCATGAGAATCTGTGAACCTTAGTGGCTATCTATGTGATCTGGGTGAAAGGGCAGTCCCCAGAGGCTGCTGGGAGATGTAGTCACCTCTGGGGCTTTTCCCTATGAGGACCGCATGGGCGCCTCTCTAATGGCTGCCTACCTCTCTCTATCTGCACCTGCGCTAGATTAATGGCGGCCGCGCCACTTTCCTGCATATGCGCAACATCTAGGGGGCCTTCCTGCTTCCCTACACTTTCCTGCACTATGTGTAATGGCCTCCGCGACTGCAACCGCGCACCGCGCACCGCGCATGTGTGAACGCGCACAAGATGGCGGCGCCCTATCACTGATGTCGCCAGGAGCTCCCAGCGACGCGCTCATCCCCGCAACAGGACACAAGTAAGGGGAGCCGGGGGGGACCCTACTACACTCTCCCCCTGGTGAAATCCCCAACGGCCTCGCTTGCGACAGTGTCATATTACAGAAAGTTACACAATAAAAATGCATGGCATAAATTGTACAACTTAACATGTCGACTTTAACATCACAGGTACATGGCATATCACATACAGTAATACCCGAGGCCAGCTGAAAAATAGCTGTTTGCAGAGGCCAATTGTGGGGTGCCCCTAACTGATTGTGTGGGGGTACCTCACTTTGAATTTTGTGAGCCTACGCAAACTCATGGTCAAGTGCAACAATCACTGGTTCCATACTACTTCCTCCCCCTGGTGGAAGGAACAGCACAGTGTCTCTTGGCCAGACCTTTACCCGGCCATCTGCGGCATGGATGCGGTAGGCCAGGAGGTCTTGACCTTTTCCGCGGTCTACCACATGGTGGACAGAGCGCTCCATGTTGCGCATAGAGGAGGCAATTTCCAATGGGGCATTTACAACACAGACCTTGTCCCCAAGCACTTGGGAGGCTTCCACTGGTAAGCGAGCGATTAGCAATGTCTCTGTACTCAAAGTCTCTGTTACATCCTGCAGGGGGTAAAGGGTTGATACCTTACCACTGCATTGATTTATGGGGGCAAGCAGGTCATCAGGAACGCTGACTTGGAAAAAATGTGGTGTGATAAGCACTAAAAGCTATAAGTGAAACAAAATGTGATGTAATAAACAATAATGCATATATAACAATAAACCTTACAAATAATAAGGCAAGGCTGCCAACTAACTAATCCAAAATACAGTCAGTGAAGAACAAAAACAAACAATACAGACCGGCACCTAATGAGTTCAAAGTGGATCTGAATATAGTCCAAATGGATGGAATACCAAGATGTTGTAACTCCAATCTCGTGCTTCCAAAGTTCACAGCAAGTATTTATGTGGCATATGAAAAGCAAGAAGAGAAAATCATCATAGTGCAATAATGCTACTAGAAAACATGAAAAAGACAAACAAGACAAAACAAACAATAAACATACACAAGCACGGCTGAAAAAATAATACAAAGAGTTAATTTAATACATATTAAAATAACAATCAAGACCACTGGTAGATGACGATTCCAGTTTGGAAAAACCGGAATCCTACTCAAAGATGTTCGTATGTTATGCACAGTAATGAGAAGGTAAGATGTTGACTCCCACGGCATCATATTAGTGTCGGCTGTCTCGGGGTTGCTCGGGGCTGCTCCACAGGCTGTCCCTCACTCCTTGGCCGAAAATGCGTCACGGGGTGGGTTTTGGAAAAAAGAAACGCCTCTTCCTGCTGCTTGTATGCGAACCTACACTCGTGAGAGGTCTGCCACTGATCAAGAATGAACTCCAAATAACGTCAAACGCGTAGAGTCAGAGGTCACGTCGCCTTGGAGAGAGCTGGAAGTTGTAGCATGTCAGACCATTGAAGCAGGATACAGCGTCATCGTGTCATCGCGAGAGAGGCTGTGTTGGACGAGTGCAGCTGTGTGTATCTCCCCTGCATCCATTTTGAAGGGCTTCTTGAAGTCGGAGGGAAACGGGACACAGACTTCACATCGGAGAGCCCACAGAGGACCCTCTCTGCAATCGGCATCTGTCTCTGCTTGGTTACACACGCCTACAAACTCCGGTTCTGTTGTAAGTAGGGTTTGGGGTTTTAACCCCTTGATGACACGCTGCAACAGGCTCCTTTGTTTTAATAAATAGTTATTTTATTTTCAGCTTTAGTGTTAAGTGTTATGTACTTTGTGGTGTGTTTTGTGTTGTCTGTCTGTTTTTAACCATTACAAGTTACACTATGATTTTCTTTTTTGTTTTTGTCCCTATGCTACGGACCCCTGGATTGGAGACCTTCTTTTGATTGGACTACTTGGATACTTTCCCCCTCTATTTTTTGGACTTCATTTTGGACTTATTGGACATTTCTTTATGGGCGCTGGTTTGTATCTGTTCTTTGTCCCCTTCACAGCAGCTACTGTCCTGTAGATTAAGACATAAAACAGGGACACAACATTGCGCAGTATAGTTTTAAGCAATGAAGCCCTCTGATGTGAATGCCCAAAGGAATGCCCACTTACTAGAAGTAGGGAGGCAGCATGCGGTGGAGAGGAACTGTATGTTGGGTCTTCCAAATCCAATCGTTTTCAGGGTGCCACAAACCCCATGTCATACCCCTGGTCCGGATGGATGTTGATGGAAAGGCCCTCCTTCTCAGGAAAAAATGTTTTCTGAAAGTGTCTTAGAACTCCTATGATTAGGTCTCCATTGCAGGGAATAAGAGAGAGAAAGGATTGCGCAATATCGTTGACACTTTAATGACACATCCTAACTAAAACAAAAACATACTAACATTAAATCTGTGAGTTAAAAACAGTGTGGAAGTGCCCGACCCAGCTAAACATCAGTACAAAGTCTCTGGCAGTCCTGACAGCACCGCGTGTAGCTATAATTCCATGTGATACAGCCATGTGGTTTGAAGGATGTGACGTACCTCCCTTGGAGATGACGTCATATCCTTCTCCAAA
The DNA here is from genome assembly GCA_036426205.1 of Ascaphus truei. NCBI lineage: Eukaryota > Metazoa > Chordata > Amphibia > Anura > Ascaphidae > Ascaphus > Ascaphus truei. The sequence continues at coordinate 28,606 of WSYH01005512.1, forward strand.
AAAAAGAGGTGGGCACATGATACAGCATCCAATCAGATTGGAGCTGTACCATCTGACCTGAAAATGTGTGCTCAAGAAGCCGACGAGTCAACATCGTGTTGTGGATTTACCATTGGGGTTTGTAGTAACAGTTGAAGAAAGAAGATGAAGAAAAGAGAGAAATAATGACAGATAAAGAAAGAAGAAGCTGATAGAAGATAAAAGAAAGAAGAATTTTGTTACCTGTCCTGGATCTTCAAGGTGGATGGCGCTGGATTGACTTTGATGACGTCGCGGTACTAGAGCTTCCAGATTCGCTAGGATTCAGGGGACCAATGCTTCTAATGGTAAGAAAAATATTAAATGTTCAGTATATTTTATTTTACAGGTTTCTTAAAAAAAAAATTGTGTATTTTTATGTTTTTCATTGCCCATTGATTGCTAATGTATTAATCTGCGCCCTTCTAGGGCAAAGATAAATACAGTTTTCGCAAATGCATTTTTAGGCCAATGCTTGCTTTCTATTGTGATATTTTTTCTATTTCAGCTTATTGTTTGGAATACATTGTTTGTCATTTTGATGGCTTGGTTTTACTATTGTTTCCGATTGTTTAGCGTTTTTAATTAACTATTTCTTTTTTTGGCTCCTGCTTTTAATTGATGTGCTGGATAGTGGTTTTCTTAATTAATTGATTTGTTGACTACTGGTTAAAATTAATTAACTTTTTTAGGTTACTGCTTTTATTTATTTCATTTGTTGGCTAGTGTTTGTATTTATTGAATTCTGGTGTTAATGTGCTTGTGTATATGTTTGATTATTTTTTATTTTTGGCATTCATGCTTTTTGATTAGAGTGACCATTGAGTGCTATAGTGGCTTATCAAGCCCATATTATATGGGTATGATATACCACTGTGTCAATCAATTTGTACAGGGTGGGTATAGTTGGCCTGGGGTGGGTGCATAGGCCTCCAGGGTGTGTAGCGGGGGGGGGGGTTCACCCCTAATTTCTACAGCGGTTATTAACCGCTAAGGTGATTAAGGGGTTAGGGGACATTAGATTTGATTTTTTCTTGTATTATTTCAGGCAACTGAGGACATGGTCCTGCAGTATGCTAATGAGGATGCCCTTCATGATGTCAGGGGTAAGTCGAAAGGTTTATTTACTTTATTTATGCTGGCTGCCTATTGTTTGATTTAATAATGGGCAAATTAGCTATTATCCATATCTGGATAATGGTTATTTTTCACATTACTGTACTGATGTGTTGGGGGGGGGGGGGGGGGGGGGGAGAGGTGTATTTATTGAAAGGTATGGCACATTTATTTTTTTTGCAACAGGATTGGTCCTGCAGGCCCCCTACTTTTTTCACTAAAAGCCCTTAAAGTAATCCCATACCCTAACCAATAAAACTCCTTAAATTAATCCCCTGCCCAAAGCACTAAAACTGCTTAAATTAACCCCCTATCATAAGCACTAACACCCCTTAAATTAATCTCATACCCTAACTGCTTAAACCCTTAAATTAACCCCCTACCCTAACCACTAAAATCCATAAAATAAACTCCCGACCCATAACAGTAATTAAATTTACCTTAGGGTGGTGGGGATTCCGGCGGCGGATCCGCTGTGGCGGCGTGGTGAGTTGCAGTGAAGTGCCGGTGGCCACTTGGTTGCGGCAAAACAGCCACAACCAGATGTCCCATTTTGCTCAGAACACCCTCTCCACTCACTGATATTCTCTTTTCTCCCAGTTTCCACCTCTTGGAATGAAAGGTTAAGGTATATCTTAAACAATGTAGCGTCATCTCCCTATGTTATTTCACACTCCTTTTCTTCAAAAGTCTTTCAGTGCCTGGCTAAGGGTAACATGAAGACTTAAAAAACATAAATAACGTAGCATTTTCCTGAAATAACCGGACGTTAAGCCTTTGCTAATGAGATGTAATACATACTTTGGTTTTATATATAATTAGCTTGTTTAGGTACAGTAGCATCACATTATTTGCTCTGGTTTAAAAGACTTTAGTACATCTAGTTCTAACCATTACTTTAGATGGAGTATGCTGTTGCATAGGCTATATGATCTATTTACAGTATGATATGATGTTATTAAGTGTGGTGAAGCCAAATTATGTTTCTTACTTCTCTCAGATCAGAATGCCATGTTTTACTATTTGCAATGTACATTCCAATAATTCTGAGCTGCCATCCGATGAAAGCATTCTACTTACTGTAAAAAGAAATGACAGGAAATAAAGATTCCAGTGGCTGTCAATGCTCAGCTATCTGACTGTGGTACAAGCAACAGCAGTTAGTTTGGCTTTCTTCTACATTAGCCTTATCAGGCTAAACAAATATGTGAGGCATTGCATGCAAGAGGTCATTTCAAGTGTCTAATAAAGGATGTTCCAAGGGGACTTTGCAGAGTCAATAATTTACTTCTAATTGCATTGATATTTATACTCTCTGTATTACCCTGTGCAAAGTAGGTGTGGGGTGTGAGGCAAAAAGCGTGTATCCCTTATTGAGGAAAATCTCTGAAATTCCATCTTTCTCCTGAAGACTTTTGTGGCAATGACACTTTGAGCTGTATATTACTGTGGTAGCTGTATGGTATTCAGGTCCACCTCCCACCCCTCCCCCCCCCAACATGTGTGGGGTGTACTGTATGTTGGATCTCTCATGGCAAGAGGAAATACAATAAGTGTTGTTCTTCAGGGAGTCAATGAAAAATTGCAAGAGCAGGCATTGCATGTGTTTGATTTCAGTAATATAAATGTTATTGCACCAATGAATGTTACCTTCTGTAATTTGTCCAATCCCATTTTCAAAGAGAGCATTTTTTAAAAACATTATTTTGTTTATTATTGTGATTGGAGGAAAATAAATACATAAATCCACTTGCCTGCAAACACCACTATTTAATATGAAACTGTTCACCTGCACACATTAGGCATCTAAGGCCAGAAGTTGACATAAGGCAACCATTGTACCCCAACAAAGACATCTGACTAAATATAGTTCAGTTAGCCACACTAGAGATGATCATGGTCAGAGTACACGGTATTTCCAACATTTACCTAGCATTACGTCATATTACGCTACGTTCTCTGCGAAGTCACCAAGTTGCCAAATATTACAAAAAACTATACTGTAGTACACTGCTATCATTTAATAAACCATGTGAAGCCATAAGTCCCATTATGATTTATTTAGGTAAATTAATTGCAAGATGCCTTTTGACTGTAAATGTAACGGAGTATAAACAAATCTCTGTGCAGATACTGTATACAGTCATCATTATGCTTTATTACTTGTATAAATTAATGTATACAGGGTCAAATGTGCAAGCAATTGGGACATCATTGATACTTAAAACACTCTATTTAAGTCCATCTCAATTCAAGTTGAGACCTAATTAACATTATAGCATTATTCCAAATGCTCAAATCTGAGGTAGTAGCTGGTGGATTTGGCTGCTTTATTTTTTTAATAATAACGTTATAGTTTTCAGAAGAGAAGCACGACAAGTAGAACATCACAACTTTAAATAGAAGCCAGAGGGCATATTAATTCTTGTTACTGCTTCTGCTTGGTCCTTCCAGCAGCAATGCATTGCTGGCCTCTGCACTATGAAGATGATTTAAATAATTGTTTCACAGAATATTACTTTAGATAGCATGAAGAGATGTGGGTAAGGAAGATTAACCGCTAAGGTTTTTGACCTTGAAATGTGTAGTAGTTCATTTTATTGAATTATCCTTTTTTCTTTTATAACTTCCAGTAAGTGACAAAATGCATAAATGGGTAATAAAATGTTTCCAATGAATGTCTTTATGCTCATTTAGCTTTACTGCTTGGCTTTTAAGTGTCCATTTCCATACAAATCCAAATAACTTTGGAGGAAAGTGCCTGATGAGAACACGAAACAGAAAGTAGCAATCTGCAGTTGAGGTCATAAACTCTATTCACTAAGCAGGGGTCGTCAAGTGTTTGTGCATGTGAGAATATTACGATTGTGGTAGCCGAATAAGAAAACATTGTTTATAGTTCTACATATCGTCATTTGAGTATAAAAAACCCATACTAAAGAATAAGTAAAATAGGTGAAAGGGTGGATGGTGGAGTCTGATTTTTTCCCCCCCATCTAGCTAAGGAGGACAGCTGTTGCTTGGATATTTAAAGACAGGTATGATGTAAGAATAAATAATCAGAGAGAACCAACATGTGTGGGGCTAGAGACCAGATAATAATAATAGCATGTTCTTGTATAGCGCTGCTATTTTTATGTAGCACTTTACAGTGACATTTTGCAGGCACAGGTCCCTGCCCTGTGGAGCTTACAATCTATGTTTTATGGTGCCTGAGGCACAGGAAGATAAAGTGATTTGCCCAAGGTCACAAGGAGCCGACACCAGGAATTGAACCAGGCTCCGCTGCTTCAAACTCAGTGCCAGTCAGTGTCTTTACTCACTCAGCCACTCCTTCTCCCTTCCAGATACCGATATAGCATTAGAGTGAATAAGTGAAGGCGCAAATAAGTAAACGAACTCTAGTGCAGTGCTCAAATTGTGAATAAAAGCACTCACAACTGGTCCATGTGTAACCCTGTCTCCCCCCTCCCCCCCCAATCTCATGTCGAGTACCCTAGGGGAAATGGTGTCCTGGTTACTGTGTCTAAGATAGTGCAAACCTACTGGCAACCGGGGGCTCTGAGTCTCCCGCGGTGGTATGGGGGATATCAGGACAGGCTTTTGAGGTAGAGCTGAGTAATACTCACTGGTATAGCGCCACCATCTCCAACAGATCCCCAGAATGGTAGGGAGGAATCTCTGAAGGATAACTTCTCTCTGTAACGTCTCCCTGAATGATTCCAGGCTCAGGTAAGAAGTATTCTATTTCAAGGATATACTTTATTTCTCCACCAGGCAGACTGCCCATCTTGCAGCCAGGTCACTCAGCCGCACATCGGTAGGTTGTCACCTGAAGGAAGTCCCTGGACAATCACTCCTAGTCAGGACCCTAGAAGCTGCCCTAGCTCTTCCCTTATCTCCTAGAGAGATAAGAGGCACGATCCCCCTCCACTCCCCTAAGGGAGGGCCTCAGACTGGCAGAGCCCTGCACAGTCTACTTAGGTGGACCAGTCTCTCTCAAGCGTAGAGACAACTGGCTAAATTCAGGAAGTGCTGTGCAATAAGTAGTTCCAATAGACACCACCCCTGTGTCACTGTGATTGGACACAGAGCCTGATGACACTATATTCACTGCCTCACTGCACAGCATGTGTGTGGGGAAAACTCATGATTACTTCTGGCAAACCTGCCCTTACCAGGGATTACTGCACAGGAGGAGAAAGAACTATAGCCCCAAAACTACCCAGGGCTAAATGTGGTTGTCGGTTGACCACAAAAGCAGTTTTCAGATGGTGTTAACTGCACATTGAAATCCTCTGCAGATAAAAACATAGGGAGAACATAGCATAATAGCATTTAATATGCATAGACAGAACAGGGAACATACAAGTTGCACTCACATTTCCCCGTCTGTTTGAGCGCAATGAGTGTCATAAGGGCACACTCTAGCCACTCTGGAGTATCCCGAAAATCGTTGCATTCAGCAGCAGGTGTCCCTCACTGCTCTTCGTGTCAGCGTAGTCCTTGCATAAGTGGGTACTTCTGCGTCTGCGTGCGCACCACAATGCGGTGTCCCAGAGGCGTCTGGCTGGCTTGCAAGCTTGTACGGTGTCCTCCAAGTGGCAAAATCCTATGTGTTTTGCCTTCGCTTAGAATATCGGCTTCCTCAGGGGTTTTAAAGTCCAAACTCCCCAGCTTGCTTTTGTAGGCATGCCGGTTAGGACTGCGCCAATCCAATACATCCAATCCTCTCAGGATAAGGACTTGTGCAACTGTTTTATATCTCATATCACAGTTATGTAATAACAAAAAAATGAGAAAAGAAAAAATAGGACCCTTTCAGTGTGAGATGGACAGGCAGATTATTGGAGAAAAGGGAACAGCAGAGGTATTAAACAAATTCTTTGTCTCTGTGTTTACCAAGGAAGAATCAATTTCAATTGTAGTGCCACAGGAGGAAGCCACAACCTCCATATTTATGAACAATTGGTTAACTGAGGAAGAAGTTCATAGGTGGCTTGAAAAAAAAAAAATAAGGCACCTTGCCTTTAAGTTCATTAATAGCCAAACCATTGCAATTAATATTCAAGGACTCAATTTCCACAGGCTCAGTCCCACAAGATTGGCGTAAAGCAGATGTGGTGCCTATATTTAAAAAGGGAGCTAGATCACAACCGGGGAATTACAGACATATAAGCCTGACTTCAATAGTGGGGAAACTACTTGAAGGTTTAATACAGATAATATTCAGGAATACCTAATGGAAAACAAAATTATTAGTAATAGTCAGCATGGATTTATGAAGGATAGATCATGCCAAACTAACCTTATTTGTTTCTTTGAGGAGAAATTTAGACCAGGGTAATGCAGTTGATGTGGTCTACTTAGATTTTTCAAAGGCTTTTGATACGGTTCCACACAAGAGGTTGGTGTACAAAAAAAGCAAATTGGACTCAGTCAAAATGTAAGCACCTGGATTGAAAACTGTTTGAAGGTTAGACAACAGAGGGTTGTCATAAATGGAACTTTTTCAGGTTTGGTTAAGGTCATGAGTGGAGTATCTCAGGGATAGCTACTGGGACACCTGCTTTTTAACTTGTTTATTAATGACCTTGAGGTTGGCATCGAGAGCAAAGTCCCATCTTTGCTCATGATACTACAGTAAATTGTATAAGGTAGTAGAATCAGAGCAGGATGTAATTTCTCTCCAGAAGGACTTGGAGAGACTGGAAACTTGGGCAGGTAAATGGCAGATGAGGTTTAATACAGATAAATGTAAGGTTATGCGTTTGGGAAGCAAGAATAAACAGGCGACTTAAAAATTAAATGGAGATATATTGGGGGAATCCTTGATGGAGAAGGATTTAAGAGTGCTTGTAGACATCAGGCTTAGCAATAGTGCCCAAAGTAATGCAGAAGCTGCAAAGGCAAACAAGATCTTATCTTGCATCAAACGGGGAATGGATGGAAGGGAAGTAAACATAATTATGCCCCTTTACAAAGTATTAGTAAGACCACACCTTGAATATGGAGTACAATTTTGGGCACCACTCCTTAGAAAATACACTATGGAACTAGAGAGAGTGCAGAGAAGAGACACCAAATTAATAAAGGGGATGGACAATTTAACTTGTGAGGAGAGGCTAGCTAAATTAGATTTATTTACATTAGAAAAGAGGCGTCCAAGAGGGGATATGATAACTATATACAAATATATTCGGGGACAATACAAGGCGCTTTCAAAATAACTATTCATCCTATGGGCAGTACAAAGGACTTGGGGCCATCCCTTAAGGTTGGAGGAAAGGAGATTTCACCAACAACAAAGCGGCCTACCGCAGTGAGCAAGCAGCCCAGCAAAATCACTGCATGGTGATCCTGAAATGCACCAGTACAGTAGTGTTGTAATAAAAAGCATGGGCCAGATTACCTCATCCATGAATGAACTCACCTGGGCAGTCCAGAAGGGCCTAGAGACCATCCGTCCCCACTCCATGGTCACAACCCCTGGGGCCTCCATGGAGTCCATACCCACATCAGGGATTTCATTAATTGTTGCAACTCCACCTCCTCCTCCATCATCAGATGATATGCCCACTCCATCTATACTGAGGGTGAACCAGGCTACAAGCCTGCCAAAAGAGACGCTGTTTTTTTATTTTTGGATATATTGTTGCTGTTTCTTTTTGTATATATTGTTAAAATTTTGGGAGGGGGTAGTCACACACACAGGGATTTGCGTGTGATTAAATGTTAATTTGCCAACGTCAGTCTCTTGGAAATTTTTGTTCTCATATGCAGAATCATTATTGTACGCCCATACATAATACACTCAATATTACGTGCAACAGTAGGCCACACAAACACATCCTACATTCCCTTTAATCATTAAAAAGCATAATATAGTTTATTACATGAAAAAAAACACAGATTTATTATATAAATTATATATAGATTTAATATATAGATAATATCTTAGTATTAAACATGTAATAAAATGATTAAGTCCTATACTCAGTACATTCATGTGGGTACCAATTAATACCTTCCCTATTCTCTTGTAGCCTATATGTAGAAATAACACTGATTATCAAGGTCTGGATGTAGGCATGCCAACTTTTGGAAGGTCTTAAATATCGTAGCATTATTATCATGCAGTGACATGAATGGAGGTCTGAGGATATCCTTTGTTAGATAAACTTCTCATTACATATGATTTGCATATCACTAAGCTAAACGTCCGTTAAAATGTAATGATCCGCTATTTTCCAGGTGAATGTAAGAACATCATAATGCTAAGCACCTTTGGGGACACGTATTATGGATATCGATACATAAAATGTCAATAAAGTAAAGCTAAAAAATATACAGTACACACTTCTGTGGCTCTACCACTAAATCCATCATCAGGAACAGAAAAGGCCAAATCCTCTCCCAAGAAAGTTCCCAATGAAGTATTGTCATATCACTCTCCTCCAGAACTTGGAGCACATGCCCTATCACTGTTAATACATTCTCTTTTTATTTTGGAAAGCTGATTTCTCTCTTTAAAAGTCTCCTTTTATTGACCTAACTTCCTATATACAGTATGTTAGGACAATACTTTGAAGCTTTCAATGCAAACATTAAACAGTAAGCAAATGGTACTAAGCATATTTAGTTATTTCACAATCCTAAATAGGTACAATTGTCTCATGGAGTACCACTGTACACGTCTAACATGTTTTACATAGTTAATTCAGTGGAAATCCATAAAAAAGGGAAATGTCTGAGCTAAAAATGATTTTTTAGAAGTTTATCATGCATCTGTTGTCACAGTACATTAAGAGCGAAACATAATAATATGAGCAGTTTGTGGACTGATAATACAAGCAGAAACACAGAAAAAAAACAATTAAAAGCCTCAGTTGTCCTCTTATGTGTCAATGTTGTTTTGTGTCTAAGAAAGCTTATTAGACACATAAGCGATGAATCTAAGAAGACTTGCCTCATTGTTTCCTTTTAAATACACTTTTTAGTTTTATGATGTGAATTATAGCTCAACAGGAAATGACCTAAGAATATAAAACTCCAGATTTTTAGTTTTACTACATAGTGAATTTGGTGCTTTTCTTTTCTTCTTCTTCTCCTCCAGTAAAGGCATATTGGGATTGCAATCCCAGGGGAGACAAACTACCTTTCATTCACAACATAATCATCAAACCCCCTCTGTGATTTAATTACACTTGGGTCACTAACGCAACCAGCAGAATTTAATTCAATGAGAAGCAAAGACAACATGGGACAAGCTTCATCTGTATCCTGACATGTTACTATAAGATGGCAGGTCCAAGATAGAAAAAAATGTCTGTCTACTTCGAGTGCAAAGGGGCATTCAGCAACTAGCAATACACAGCTCAATTTATGTTACTTTTCCAGTTAAAATCCATCTTTGTAGACAGTTCAGTGTAAAGTTTGTCTGAAAATGCAGTGTATCATATATCATGCATTTAATAGGGGTTTCTTGATTTTTACAAAGTGCCTCAACCAGACTCTCACAGCTGGAGGTTACACAGCAGGAAACCCGAAACTCTGTGTTTTTAAACTCTTGCCAAAATCCATTGAATTTGATCCGGGATGACTATGAATCTTTGGAATGTACATTCACTTTTCTCCTTCCTTATCCAAATAAAAAAATAGTCCTGTGAGAATTTCATATGGAACCACTAAACATGCATTATAAAGGATTTCCTATAAACAAAATTATGGTCACAAGTTTTGGACTCCGACCATATTTTGAACAAAGGACCTTTCTGTGCTTCAAATAGAAAAAAGGTACACTGTATATTAATATATACATACATCTATATGTTTGAGGTTTCTTCACAATCCCTTGCCAGCCAAAGCAGAACTCCTATCAAGAGGAAACTTAGTCACTCTGTGCAGTAAATCCCTTGCAAATAAATATCCTGGGCAACTTCAAAGACTTTTAATTAGAAGCACATGTGTGGAGTTACAAATTCCTGGCTAAGGCGGCAACGTTGTAATTTAATGTTATGATCTGTAATAAATATTATCCACAATGATCAGACTTCGTGTTACACTTCTGTATGTCAGATAACAGCAATACTTGTCTGTTTTTGTTCAATCGTCAAATTTGAGGCTTAAAACATGATATGTGTAGCCATTTGGGGATCACTTTTGTTAACCTTCCAGAAACAAGTCAGTTTTTCCATTTTTGCAGTTAGATTGTTATATACAGTAAGCATATTCAGTAATATACTGTATGTTTAATAATGCATTATAGGCGATTACACAACTAATTAGGTTTATACTACGGTATATCATTTTTTTATATCATTAATAGCGAAATCATGTTAGACATTGCCATTGACCTATCTGATGTGAGACCATGATTTATGCATAAATTGAACATACATGTACATTGAGGTAGAACATGGTGCGTTAATAGTCCATATTGTTCTGAAAGCTGATGCAAATATTCGTGCTCATTATATTTCTACAATTGTGCACATGGTTGTCAGATATCTGAAAGTAATTTATCTGTATGTAAGAATGTGATATTGCTAATATTGTCAAACCAGATGTTTCAATTTGTATTGTTTTGTTTTTTTGGAACACAAAGAGAAAGGATTTCTCAGCACAATTTTTTTTTTAATATTTTACCTTTAATCTTTCATTAAATCACTGTCTCCAGTCCACATCAGCCTTGAGACAATACAATGTTACAGTTTAATAAACATCAATAACATTTCAGACTATCTGGGCCATCATCCAGTCTGGCTTGGATTTGGAATTTGCGTTTGCTTTGAGACCAAATATACTGTATTTTTCCCTTTCAAACTAGAATCAAGTGACACATGGCATCAGCATTACACAATATTACACAGTCCGTGAAAATCTCCACTTTTATATTGAAGGAATCAAAAAAATCACATCCCCAAATCCTATAACTGAAAATGCCAAAGTAATAAAAAAAAGAAGAAAATGCAGACTACTGTAAAAAAATAATCATCAAGAAACTACAGAGCATACAGAGGTCAAAATCATCAGGAAAACCAAAGGATTCCATTGGGGGTCAGCGTGATGACATCATCACGCCCATTACACTAACAACCCAAAATAAAAACACACAGATCTAGCAGATGTTATTGCACCCATCAGCGTGCACTTTCCCATTACCGCAGTCACGCATTTTACCGGGCGATTTGTGTTATAAGGTGATCTGCAAGACAACTCAATGGAGCCAAATCACAATATTTGCTAAATGAAAAGCGTAAATTAGTGACTTAACATGCCATAATGGCTGCTAAATAATTTAGTGATGAAGCTATCCTACAGTATATACTGTATTCTCTTATTAGCAAATATGATTCTGCAAAATATACCAACAATTCAAAAATATAATCACAATAGTCATTAATATCTTATTGATAAATATACTCAACTGGAAACTAAAATAAGCTAGTAAACATAATTAATAATGAAAAATCTCCAACATATATTGAATTCCCCACATACCCTCAAAATGGCATGAAAAGGACCACACAAATAGATATTATCAAGTTTAAAAGTAGGACTATAGAATAAAATAGTACATTATTAGTAGAAGAGTCAATGGCCCATTAAAACCTATAAAAATAGAATCTCAATTAAGAAAAATTATAGCGGGGATAGAGTATGTAGCACTGTACAAATAATTTTACATGCACAATGAGTTCATGCTTGTAACAAGGTGGATTCCCTGTCTGATTGGTATGCGTGGGAGACCAATATGTAAAGGTTGAGCACAGCACTGAGCAGGTTAAATATCAGTCTGAGAACAGGCTGACTTGATTAGCCTGCTCACCTAGCTTGTTAGAGTGTCTTAAAAGTCTGTAGCTCTCAGTGTTCTGAGTTACGGTCTGAACCAGATAGACCCATGCTGAAACTCTGGATGGAGAGAAGACTGCACTAAGGGCCTTATTCAGAAAGCCTCAATAAGGCGTGTGGAATTGGTTCCCACGATCTGATTGGCTGAAATACCTTGTGACACAGCGGCCACCTTGGATTTACCGACGTCATGTTAAAGGTAAATGAAGCACAGCCATTCTGATTGGCTGGCATCATTCCCTTTAAGTGACGTCACGGCAAAAAAATTTTTTTTAAATCTGCACATGGTTTTAACAGCCAATCAGGTGGCTGTTAACCATTGTGAGGGTAAATGTGACGTCACAAGCCATATTTAAGGCCGTGACGCCTCATTTGAGCCCAAGAAGCCGACGAGACAGCATCGGCTGGGATTTAACATGAGGTTTTATGGATTGACAGATGAAGAAAGAAGATAAAGAAGAACAAGAAATGGTTACAGATGAAGATAGAAGACGGTGAGTAAAGAAAGAAAAAAGAAGATTGGGGTACCTGAGCTGGATCCTGATGGCGGATGGCATCGGATGCTGTTGGAGGCCTTCAATGTACGTGAGCTTCCTGTTACCCCGGGAGTCGGAGGGCCACCGCTTCTAATGGTAAGTAAGATATTCAATGTTTGTAAATGTCTCTTTTTACAGGTTTATTCTTTGGATGTGTTTTTTTATTTTCTGTGTCATGCACATTGACTGATAATATATTAATCGGTACCTCTTTAGGGTACAGATTAATACATTATTATGCCAATATTTGGGGGGCATTTCTCGCTTGTTATTGCAGTTATTGATTTTGATGTGATTGTTTGTTTATGGTTAATGTAAGAAAAGGTTTGCGATTGGTGTTCGCTTGTACTTAAAGTTATAGTATGTTAGCTAATGTGTTTTATGGATACTTCAGAGATTGTTTTAATGTATTTATTTGTCTTTTAATGGTTACATTAATTAATGTAGGATTAATTCATTGTTTACATTGGTTAGTGTTACTATTCATTTTGAGTTGCTTTAGGGATTAATTGGTTTGATTGGGTAATGGTTTAATTAATTCATTGTTGATGTTGTAATTGCTTCTATTGATTGGATTAGCTGGCTACTGATTTTATTTAGTGAAGTGTGTTTTTTGGGAGAATAGATACGTTTTATTACTGTGTGTCTTGTGTATTACTGTATTTTTATTAGGCGGCCCATTGAGTGCTATAGAGGCTTATCATGCTCATATTATTATTATATGGGTATGATGTACCACTATACTACTCAATGGGTACAGGGTGGGTATAGTCAGTCTGGGGTGGGTGCTTAGGCCTCACGGTCAAGGGTGGGTTAACCCCTTAATAACTATAGCGGTTAGGAACCGCTAAGGTGATTAAGGGGTTAGGGACCATTAGAATGTATTTTTTTTCTATATATGCTTTCTGGCAACGGAGGACAGAGGGACCTGCTGTTGTGGTAAGTATAACTGTATTTATTTATTTTATTTATGTATACTAATGCAGTGTTTAATAATGGGCAAATAATCTATTATCCATATCTGGATAATAGTTATTTTGCCCATTACTGTACTGTATGGTTTGGGCGGAGGTGGGGGGCGTGTATTGATCTGTTTTTAAATATTTATTTAAATATATATTTCTTTAATAGTGTAGAGGTGCAGGGGGTCTCCGGAGCTGAACCACGTTGGTTTTATGTCCGGGGACCCCCTGCTTCCCAAGATACAGGCCCCTTTATGGGGTGCCAGTATCTCCTATGCATTGAAATGTCCCGCGTCACGTGACACAATTTCCTACACTATTAAAGGAATGTATATTTAAATAAATAAATTTCGGGTGACATTTCAGTTGGGAGAGGCGGCTCTCTCAGAGCAGCTCTCTCTGCAGCAGAAATGAATCGCTGGTTTTTGCCTTTTCAGAGGGTTGATGCTCTCGCTGGCAGCAACTCGCCAGTTGTGGGCATTCTGCTATCACAGGTATTCGAGACTTTCTGAATATCGTGATAGCAACGCCCAAAAAACATTCATTTTAAATTCCCTGGCGAATTTTTTTATGAATGTTCTCTGAATAAGGCCCTAAGGGCCTCATTCAGAAAGCGTTCATAAGCCACTTATCAAGCACTTATCACCCAAAATGCCTACTGCTATTCAGTAAGCAGTGATAAGTGGGTGATAAAAGACTGAATTTCTCAAAAAAAATTGGTCATAAAAAATATCACTGAGGCAGTGGTGATAAGCCACTTATCACCACTTTTCGGCATGTTCATAAACTCGTGCAATTCTAGTAGCAGTGATTTGGCTTTGAACGCCTATCACCGCTCTAGAATGGTGATTTTATCACAAAATTCTCACGCCAGAAAAAGTTGTCTTAAAGGTGTTGGAAACCTGCAGAGAAGCGGCGAGATGGGACTTAGAAAAAAAATGCATTTTTCCTGCATAGGATTGATGCCGGGAATCTCTGGAGCTGATATCCATTAATATTAGCACCAGAGACACCTGGCATGAATCCTGTGCAATAAAAATGCATTTACAGTAAACTTCATTACCATAGCGGATAGCCTCAAGGACCCCATACTTCCCGAGATACAGGCCCCGTTATGGGCCTGTATCTCGGGAAGTAGGGGGTCCCTGAGGCTGAAACCAATACGGTTCAGCTCAGGAGACCCCTGCTCATCTAAACTATTAACAAAATTAAAATTTATACACATACATTTCGGGCGATATTTGCACAGGGAGAGACGGCTCTCTCAGAGCAGCTCTCTCTGCAGCAGATACAACTCGCCGGGTAAGGCCTTTTCAGAGGGTCGTTCATCAGATCACCGGCTTATCACCCGTTTTGTGAATTTTGCTATGACAGGTAATGAAGGCTTTCTGAATACCGTGATAGCAACGCTCATAAAAAGGGTGATTTAAATGGTCCGGTGATTTTTTTTATGAAACTTCTCTGAATGAGGCCCTAAAGGTCTGTTTATAATGGAACTATTGCTCTTTTATATCCTGGACTTGGCCTACCCTTGCTGGGAAAAGAGAAAAGCCATTATCAAGGACTTATGTTTTTTTTTTAACTGTTTATATGCTGAAGATAAGTTCTGTTTTGTTCCACCTTTTTTTATTTATTTAAATATTTTTCCTTTATTGGTGTCAAACAGCAGATTGGTACATGTTATTTACATTGATTGGGCGAATCAACACAGGAATACAGCTTGATACATGTACAAAGTTTGGGTGAAGTTGATGACACACAATAGTCCATTTTCCAGTTGTCAGTAGTGAAAAAAGAGGGGGGATGACGAAGGAGGGGTGGATAGTTGGGAACGACTTGGACAAAGAGAGGGGAAAGGGGGGGGGGGG
>WSYH01005513.1:0-43945 GCA_036426205.1 Ascaphus truei
ATTGTGATGTCCCCACCACGTTGCAGTCTCTTTTATCCAGATCAAAGGCAGGGAAACGTAGTGTTGATGCACAGGAGGGTTTATTTGCCAGGTACAAAGCAGGAACAGGGTTAACTTATAAGATAAAACAGAAACAAAAAGCCTAACTCCTTTTCAGAGTTCTCACTAATACAGCTTAGTCCCTAACTACCAGTGGGGAAAACTAAGTTCTTTCCCCACTTTAGACACTGTACCTGTAGCTTTCCCTTTGCAGTCTCTCACAGGGCTGTCTGTGTGTGTGCCTTCAGACCAGCACAGCAGCAGCCCAGGAAGCTGTCTGTGCTGCCTTTTAACCTTGAAGCTCATTAATTAGGGCTCAGGTGAGAGTGAAGGGAACACACCCTGGAAGGTGCTGGGTCCTATGTACCTCCCCTCAAACACCTTTTGCTTCAATATATCACATATCCCCCCCCATTGCTCAATCGTTATCGGGTGAGCACTGGAAAATAGGGAGGTGTATACTCGGGACAATGCATCAGCATTTCCATGTTTGGAGCCTGGCCTGTGTTCAACTGTGAACTGGACCCCCTGGAGACTCAAAAACCAGCGCGTTACCCGAGCATTCTTTTCCTTATTTTGTTGCATGTACTTTAAAGGTGCATGGTCGGTTATTAGGGTAAATTTTCTCCCTAATAAATAATATTTTAGAGTCTCTAACGCCCATTTGATGGCCAAGCCCTCTTTCTCAACTACGGCATATCTCTTCTCATGGACAGTTAGCTTTCTGCTGATATAGATGATGGGGTGTTCCTCCATTCCGACTCTTTGTGACAGGACCGCTCCTATCCCTACATCGGAAGCGTCACACTGAACCTGAAATCCCCTGATGAAGTCTGGGGTGATCAGGACGGGATGAGCACATAAGGCGTCTTTTAAGCTTTGTAGATAGATAAGTGGTGTTTTGGTGCATCACCATAGATAGCTCATTGATATAGTGATAATTCCATATACCATAATGGATCCAGGTTCAAGGACATAGAGTATAATCCATAACATACCCTCATTTTGGCGATCCACTAGCTGGTATGCTGCCAAGAAACGCTGCTGTGCTCCTCTACATCCTCGCTGCTTGTCTTTTAAGCTTTGGAAAGCTTTCTCCGCCTGGTCAGACCACTTCACCATGACTGAACTCTTCCCTTTCGTTAGGTCGGAGAGAGGGGTTGAGAGGGTGGCAAAGTCTGGTATAAAGCGACGGTAGTAACCGGCCAGGCCGAGGAAGGCTTTAACCTGTTTCTTAGTTACTGGTCTCGGCCACTCCCTAATTGTCTTCAGCTTTGCCACCTGTGGTTTCACAAGCCCTCTACCAACCGTATACCCTAAGTACTTGGTCTCTTCTAAACCGATGGCACACTTAGCAGGGTTTGCCGTCAGACCCGCTTCCTCCAGGGAGTCTAAAACTGCCTGTACTTTTCCCAGGTGAGAGTCCCAGTCATTACTGTGAATGATCACATTATCCAGGTAGCTCGCGGCGTAGTCTGTATGGGACTTCAAATCCCGGTCCATCAATCTCTGAAAGGTTGATGGAGCCCCATGTAGACCGAAGGGTAGGACCTTATATTGATATAGCCCGCCTGGTGTGGAAAATGCCGTTTTTTCTTTAGCAGCCTGTGTTAGAGGTACCTGCCAATACCCCTTAGTCAGATCAAGGGTAGTTAAGTATTGGGCAGCACCTACCCTGTCTATCAGTTCGTCTACCCGTGGCATAGGGTATGTATCAAATTTGGAGACTGCATTTAGTTTCCTAAAATCATTACAGAACCTGATCGAGCCATCCGGTTTCGGAACCAACACGATAGGGCTCGACCAGTTACTGAATGACTCCTCGATTACGTCGAGGTCCAACATTTTCTGCACCTCCTCTTTAACGGCCTGTCACCTAGCCTCAGGTAGTCTATAGGGCTTAAGATGTATGACCTTCCCAGGTTCTGTATGGATGTTATGCTCAATAACCGAGGTTCTCCCGGGTACAGGGGAGAAAACTCGGGCATTGCGCACAAGAAACTCCTTTACCTCCTGTTTCTGAGGGCCAGACAAGGTGTCAGCAACTTTCACATCAGGAACAGAAGGTTCCCTAGATGGTACCGTCTGAACTACAGTAACCAATGCTTCCCTCTCTTTCCAAGGCTTTAGGAGATTCACATGATACAACTGTTCTGGCTTCCTCCTCCCGGGCTGACTAACTCTATAATTGACCTCTCCTACTCTTTCTAGGACTTCGTAGGGCCCCCGCCAGGTGGCCAAAAATTTACATTCTACTGTAGGTACTAGCACTAACACCTTATCTCCCGGCTCAAACACCCTAAGTCTGGCATTCCTGTTATAAGAGTTCTGCTGTGAACTCTGGGCTTGCTGCATGTGTTGTCGCACAATCGGCAACACTGCTGCAATGCGATCCTGCATCTGGGAAATATGCTCGATATGCTACGGTGGGGTGTTGACTCTGTTTCCCAGGTCTCTTTGAGCAGATCAAGTATACCTCGTGGGTGTCTCCCATACAACAACTCAAAAGGGGAGTAACCTGTAGATGCCTGAGGGACTTCTCTTACGGCAAACAATAAATACGGCAAGAGAAAATCCCAGTTTTTACCATCTCGGTCTATGGCCTTCCGTAACATATGTTTAAGAGTCTTGTTAAACCGATCCACTAGGCCGTCGGTTTGCGGGTGATAGACTGAGGTGTGTAAATGTTTGATATTCAACAACCTGCATAGCTCTTTCGTAACCCGGGACATTAAAGGGGTTCCTTGGTCTGTTAATACTTCCTTGGGGATCCCGACCCGAGTAAACGACAACATTAATTCTTTGGCTATGCCTTTAGCAGATGTATTCCGGAGGGGAACCGCTTCCGGATATCTTGTGGCATAGTCTACAATGACTAGAATCTGTTGATGGCCCAGTGCTGACTTTGGTAATGGGCCTACCAGATCCATTCCGATACGTTCAAAAGGAACTTCAATAATGGGCAAGGGTACTAACGGACTACGGAACGATTTTACTGGTGAGGTCATTTGACACTCTGGACATGTCCCACAATAACGTTCTACATCTTTGTGTAGACCCGGCCAGTAAAATCGCGCCTTTATTCTATCAGTGGTTTTCTTTACCCCTAGGTGTCCTCCCAGGACATGGCTATGGGCCAGGTCCATTACCTGACTTCTAAAGGGCTTTGGCACCAGTAACTGCTCTAACCTATCAGGGTCATCTCTTTCTACCCTATATACCAAGTCATTGTTGTAGATAAAGTAGGGTGGTGATGGCGTAACATCAGGGTTAACTGGTACCCCATTTATGCTCACTACTGTGGCTTTGGCGTTTACTAGCGTCAAATCGTCTAGTTGGGCAGAGGCAAACTTTACAGGAGCAACCTGTAAATCCTGAAAATCTAGTTCTGGAGTATCCTCAACCTCAGGTCCTTCACCTGCCATAACCTCTAATACAGAACCAAGGTCTACTGGATCGGGAACCTCAGACCTCAAGGGCACATCCTGAACACAATCAGACTTCCTTTCCCACAGTTCCCAAAACCATGGGAAATCCTGACCCACTAGTACCTCATACATCAGATTCGGCACTACCCCGACCTGATGATGTACTGGGCCGATGGGATTTTCTATGTACACTCGTGCAGCCGGGTAAGTACGATCATCCCCATGGATACAGGTTACCTGTAAGGAGACCCCTGGTAGAAACCCAAACTGGACTAGATGTGCAGCGACCAACGTAACTGTACTACCAGTGTCAAGCATTGCACTTACAGGTATCCCATCTATTTTGACTTCACACATCCTATTCCTCTCTAAATGACATTTCTCTATCACAGTCTGCTTAACAGCAGGAACCCCGCCCAAAAAATACCCCACAGAAATGTCACATTGCATTCGGTCAAGGTTCATAGGGCAAACTGCTGCCACATGTCCAAGTTCATGACATTTGTAGCACTCAGTGTACTTCCCAAAACTGGGTCGGGAGTTTTTCTCCAGTCTATTGGAAGGAGTGGGGCTAGAGTCCCTTCTATGGGCCGTGGGATTTCCATCTCCTTTATGGGAGTCTATGAGTCCCTGTGGGCCACTAGGCCGAGGAACAGTCTTACCGGACCTCCTGATGTGTGGGGACCTGCGACCGGGAAACTCATCGGGACTTGTATTCCGGGCCATCTCCTCAGCAGCAAAGTGGCGTTCCACTAAAGCGACCAACTGCTCTGCGCTTTGGGGGTCATTCTGGCTGACCCACTTCTGAACGGTGCGAGGAAGACCCCTCAGGAACCGGTCTATGACGACCCTTTCGACGACGGCGGCGGCTGTACATTCGTCAGGCTGGAGCCATTTCCGCGCAGAGTGGATGAGGTCGTAGATTTGGGAGCATGGAGCCTTTTCTGCATCGTAATGCCTGGAGTGGAACCGCTGAGCCCGAACTGCGACAGTGACACCTAGCCGTGCCATAATCTCAGCCTTCAGGGTTTCATAGTTTTCCGCCTGCTCTGGCTCCAAGTCATAATAGGCCTTCTGCGAGTCCCCCACCAGGAAAGGAGCAATTATTCCAGCCCACTGCTCAACTGGCCACCCTTCGTGTACTGCGGTGCGCTGGAAAATTGACAGGTACAGTACGCCTCAACGTCATCGTCCATCGTCATCTTCTGAATAATGTGCGATTTTACCTGGTGAGCGACCTGTGGGGCCACGCTAGTCTGGGCGGTAATTTTCTCCCCCAAGACTCGGAGCTCTCGGTGTAGGCAAAGTTGCGCCTCGTGTTGTTCTTCTTTTAGCGTCTGATGTAGGGACAGCGCCATCTGCTTTACTAACGCCGCAGTACTTTCCGTTTGTGACTTTGCAATCTGTTGTAAGCTCTCATTATGGGATTTTGACATCTCCTGCAAACCCTGCAACACAATAGCAGCATTTTCAGTTTGCTTGTACTGGAGCGAGGATAGAAACGCCTCTATTTTCCACTTTCACTACCTTGTGGACTGCCCGCATTAAACTCCACCAATTGTGATGTCCCCACCACGTTGCAGTCTCTTTTATCCAGATCAAAGGCAGGGAAACGTAGTGTTGATGCACAGGAGGGTTTATTTGCCAGGTACAAAGCAGGAACAGGGTTAACTTATAAGATAAAACAGAAACAAAAAGCCTAACTCCTAATACAGCTTAGTCCCTAACTACCAGTGGGGAAAACTAAGGTCTTTCCCCACTTTAGACACTGTACCTGCAGCTTCCCTTTGCAGTATCTCACAGGAAGCTGTCTGTGTGTGTGCCTTCAGACCAGCACAGCAGCAGCACAGGAAGCTGTCTGTGCTGCCTTTTAACCTTGAAGCTCATTAATTAGGGCTCAGGTGAGAGTGAAGGGAACACACCCTGGAAGGTGCTGGGTTCTACTGTATGTACCTCCCCTCAAACACCTTTTGCTTCAATATATCACAATATGTTTAACAACAATTACATATATGTATATACCTCCAACATAAATACAGATCTATATATATATGTGTATACACAACCGATGGACGAATCGTGGATAACAACTCAACCTCGGCTGTACATACACCCACAATCAATTGATATCCAATCAGGAATATCACATAAATATACATATACAATTTTGCAATTGTACCAATATACCAATTCCAATCAGCATTGAGGCCAAATGGTATCCTTGTTTTTATCCAGAAGGCCTCTCGTTGGTCATGGACCTTTATTCTATCTTCGACTGAGCCACTGATTGAGCCACCTGTGTGGAAGCAAGAATACCCTTAAAGCCTAACCTGTTGGTTTCCCTTGAGGACTGGAGTTGGCCACAGTGACTGAGCCACTCGTTGAGCCCCTGTACTGAAGCAGGGCTATGCCTCAAACCTGACCCATTGGTGGCCCTTGAGGACTGGAGTTGTCTGCCCCTGCTCTACGGGTTTGTAATACTCATTCCACGTGTTTTATTCTGTCTGCCGTTGCACACACATGTTGCTGAGCCAGAACACAGAGTCAGTAGATCACGGAACGTTACGATCTTAACAAAAACAAGTTAAAAAAAAAATTAGCTCACTGTTTATGTAACAATAAAAACCAAATAGCTACAAAAATGTGTTCCACACAGATGTCAGCTGTACACCTGTTAGACCAAATGATTCACCCCAAGCATTTGGCACGTAAGTGCTATTTTGGAATTTGGAACGGGGAGGTGATGGTTGGGCATCAGAACACGCCACCCTTCTTACTTTGCTTCAAAACGTTGTGTTGTGCTGAATGGAGGTGTGAAAGATTTATCCACTCGTGGTGGTGGTACCATTTCTAAACCACGCTCGGCAAATCGGTGGCACCACAATTTGGAACAAATGTGCCAAACATTGGGCTGGTTAGGTATCGGCTGACTTTCAGTGAAAGGGTTTGAGACAGCACAGGGAAAAGATACATAGTTGTCAATGTTTTAGTGATGCATTGATATTAAGGCGGCTTTTCGATTTGCACTTGAGTTATTGTCCCCTTAGGGTAGATTTCAGCTCCTTTCATTGGAGCAAAAGGAGTGCAGCTCCGGAGCATACTGACTAAAGAGTTAAAGCTGCAGCCCAAGCGGATGGTTTACATTTTTTTTAAATAAATGTCCCCCTTTAATATGCGTGGGGTTGCCAGGTGTCCGGTTTTGAACCGGACAGGCAGGTAATTCCTATGCCTGTCTGGTATAAAATCGGAGGTAATACCGGGTTTGTGTCCGGTATTACCATTTTTTTGCGGCGGAGAGCTGGCAGCGCAAGCACGAGGGCGGCGCGATGGCAAAGGGCTGGAAGTGCTGAGACTAGAGGTGGGGGCAAGGGCGGACAGTGGCCGGGCAGGAGCACTGTGTGAGTGTCTGTGCAGTCCCTGATTGGAGGAGCGGAGAGCCAATCAGAGGACAGCAGGGGTGGAGCCCACACCCCGGCGGCCCAGAGAACTCTGTGTCCTTCCTGGCAATAATGTAAGGACACAATTTGCGGGGTGATGGGGGGCCAGGATGAGGTGATGAGGTGCCAGGATGGGGTGAGGTGATGGGGGGCTAGGATGAGGTGAGGTGATGGGGGTTCCAGGATGAGGTGGAGGTGATGGGGGCCAGGATGAGGTGAGGTGATGGGTGAGCCAGGATGAGGTGAGGTGATGGGAGCCATGCTGAGGTGGAGGTGATGAGGGCCAGGATGAGGGTGAGGTGATGTGTGAAGCCAGGAGAGGTGAGGTGATTAGGGCCAGGATGAGGTTGAGGTGATGGGGAAGCCAGGATAGTGAGGTGATGGGGAGCCAGGATGAGGTGAGGTGATGGGGGAGCCAGGGTGAGGTGAGATGATGGAGGGGACAGGATGGGGTGAGGTGATGAGGGAGCCAAGATGAGGTGAGGTGATGGGGAGCCAGGATGAGGTGAGGTGATGGGGGTCAGGATGAGCTGAGGAGATGATGGGGAGCCAGGGTGAGGTGAGGTGATGGGGGGGCCAGGTGAGGTGAGGTGATGGGGGGCTAGGATGAGGTGAGGTGATGTGGGCCAGGATGAGGTGAGTGATGGGGGTGCCAGGATGAGGTGAGGTGATGGGGCCAGGATGAGCTGAGATGATGGGGGCCAGATGAGGTGAGGTGATGGGGGGCCAGGATGAGAGGTGATTGGGGGCAGGATGAGCTGAGGAGATGATGGGGAGCCAGGGTGAGGTGAGGTGATGGGGTGCCAGGATGAGGTGAGGTGATGGGTGAGCCAGGATGAGGTAAGGTGATGGGGGCCAGGATGAGGTGAGATGAGGGGGCCGGATGAGTGAGGTGATGGGGGGCCAGGATGAGCTGAGATGTATGGGGGGGGCCGGATGAGTTGAGGTGATGGGGGGCCAGAGACTGAGTGATGGGGGGGCAGTGACTGGAGGAGATGATGGGGAGCCATGGTGAGTGAGTTGAGGTGGGTTACGTGATGAGGTGAGGTGATGGGTGAGCCAGATGAGGTGGATGTGATGGGGGGCCAGGATGAAGTGAGGTGATGGGGGCCAGGATGAACTAGGAATGGGGGGCCAGGATGGTGAGGTGATGGGGGGTCAATGATAGAGAGGGTGTGGCCAGAGAGTGTCCAGGATGATTGAGGATGATTGGGTCAGATATGTGAGATGATGGGGGTCAGATTAGGTAGGTTGGGGGCCAGATATAGTTGGGGGGCCAGGGTGAGGTGATGGGGGCCAGGGTGGATGATTGGGGGCCGGAGATGATGGGGTCCAGATGAGCTGAGGAGTGATGTTATGGGGGCAGATGACTTTGTTGATGATGGGAGGGGGTGGGGGTATTTTTTTAATTTATTGGGGAGGTGGGGTATATTTTATAATTATTGGCAAGGTGGGGGTATGATTTTGATAATGTATTGGGGAGGTGGGGATATATTTTATAATGTATGGCAAGGTGGGGGGGGTATATTTTTATACTGTATTGGGGAAGTGGGGGTAGTATTTTAATAATGTCTTGGGCGTGGGGTTATTTTTTTATATTGTGGGGCGGTGGGGGTTATTTTTTTTCGGGGGCGAGGTCGGGTATTTTTTATATGTACTCAGGTGGGCGTGGGGTATTTTTTATTATATGTTAATTCATTATTCGGGGCGTCTGGGGTATTTTTTAATATTATTTCGTGGGGCGTGGGGGTATTTTTTATATGTATTCAGGGCGGTGGGGGTATTTTTTATATGTATTCGAGGGGCGTGGGGGTATTTTTTATATGTATTCAGGGCGGTGGGGGTATTTTTTATATGTATTCAGGGCGGTGGGGGTATTTTTTATATGTATTCGGGGGCGTGGGGGTATTTTTTACATGTATTCGAGGGGCGTGGGGGTATTTTTTATATGTATTCGGGGGCGTGGGGGTCCAGTATAGTGTCCAGTATTTTTGGACAAACCACCTGGCGACCCTAAATATGCGCATCAATACAATCTACACAATGATAAGTAATTAGTTAAGTTGCCGATCGAACTGTTCTCCTGTGATCGATCGGCGAAGATTCGACTCAAGGGTTCACTAAATGGCTGTCTGTGCAGCAGAAGAGGACCCAAGATGCAAAGTTATGTGGGGAAGATCATGTGACCAGGCAGTCACTATTGGTGCATGCTAGAGAGAGGGCGGGGCTCAAAAAAGGGTGTGCCAGAGTCTGTTTCAAAAGAGGAAGGGGATGTAACTTTGTAAATGGTTGCTATAGAAACAAAAAAATGCTTGTTACATTATATTACATTAAAAATGTCATTCAGAGTTGTTTTATAAAAAAAAATGCTACAAATATTTTCTCATCGTACCAAACTGATTTATTAAAAAAAAGACACACATGTAGGATATTACTTGGTCTGCAGCTTTAAAGCAGCATTGCTTTTTGTTTGTTTTTTAGAGTTATAGGATTGAAGCAGGGGGTCTCTGAAGCTAAACCGTGTTAATTACAGCTCCGGGGACCCCTTGCTTCCCGAGATACAGACCTCCATAGGGGGTGCCGGTAGCAGCTCAGGCTGGGCTATCTGGGGCTATTAAAAGGGTGGCTTAAATGTCCCACGTCACGCGGGCCAATAGGAAGCCATGATATCATCCCTGCCGCTTCCTATTGGCCCGCGTGACCGGGACATTTAAACCTGCCGAGCTGCTACCGGCCCCACTACGGAGGTGAGTATCTCGGGGAGAAGGGGGTCCCGGGAGCAGAAATTAACAGCTTTGGAGACCCCCTGTTTCACACCCAGGGGGAAATAAATCATTTTCTGCGGGAGCATATTTTCCTTTCAGAGGCATTGGAAACTTTAGAATCTCCCAGCTGCAATACTGGGACAAAACCAGGATTGCACCCAGGGTTGCCACCTTCTACATTTTTACATTTTGTGCTTACCTTTGGGTGCGGCGTCTCCCTGGCATCCTCTGGCATTGTTCCAACATCCTCCCAGCATCGCCCACTGCGTGTCACATGATGCCGCGTTGCCAATGCAACAGGACGCTGTGATGTCACTGCGTCACGCTGCATCAAGTGCCATGGCAACGTGATGCCTTATGGCGCCGCGGCGTCATGTGACGTCACGTTCTCGTGGCAACGCGGAGCCGCGGTGTCACGTAGAGTCCCGTTGTCGTGTCAACTGGTGTCACGTGGTGCTGTGACGTCACGTAGCGTTCCCGTTGACATGCGAACGCGGCAGCATGGATTGCCCAGATCACCTAATTAATTATATTAGGGTGTAACAGCAACCTGTCTCATCAATAGTGAGATGGTATAATGCAAAAAAATTGGTTGAACAGGAAACGAAAAAAAGCACCAATCAACTCACCAGATGTAGAAAAAATAAAAAAAGTTTAATAATTCACATACTAAAAAACAAAAAACAAACTAACATAAAAGAACAATTCCTCCTACGCGTTTCAGGCTCATACTAATACCTCTGGATATTATGGGATGCAGAAGTCAGGACTGAGAATTATATGCTAACTGAGTTACTAGGGGCACGGTTCAAGGCTGGCTTCAGTTTCTCCAGCAGTTCTCTTATATGGTCCATCTATCCCTTCCAGTCAGTTTCCTTACAGCTACATTTTATGCGATGACATCTGCCTGTGATTTTGCTACGGATTTAGATCCGCTTTGTACTTTACAAACTATATTTACTATTTTCATCTTGGGTCTCTCAACGTTTGTCTCAGAGTCTCTACATTGCTATTTTTGGAGCTGGGAGTAGTTACTCACATATAAACCTGTCACATCACCCTGCTCTGTCTGGAGACATCAATGTGTCTCTTTCTTTTTCAATTGATCTGTTTTTAGCTTATAAATAAATATTGCCTTCCCCTGGCATACTACAATATGATGCCTCTTATAGCTTTTTGTACTTACAGTATGTGTTAAACTTGCACATTTCTTGCCAGAAATAGCATTTTGTTGTCTATTTATCTGGGGACACAAGAAAATATTAAAAGCACATAGATAAAAGAAGGCACCTGAAATATAACTTGTGCGAAAGAAATTAAAAATGGGTTTAAATTGCCTTAGTCATTTCACTTTCTCGATACCCATTTATATATATCTATATTTAAAAAAAGTTTTGTCTGTAGCCTCCATGAGATTAGCTCATCGATGACATCATAATGCAATAGCCTGGTGGCAGATATGGAAAGTCAGATGTGATGGTAGGGGCCCAGAAACCAGCATATTAAAGGTTAAGCCTGGTCTTTGGCCCCTATCCATCTGATGGATGTACAGGATAATGCTGTACACCCATCTACAGTATCTGTGGCTCATACTGTATGTCCAGCATGTGAAGAGTTAAATTTAAATGTATGTAGTGCAATGTTACTATAGATGTATTTCTTTGCTCCCTGGACATACCCGGCTGGGGATACGATTGCCCAGTCTGTACGCCCAGGAACCCGGGTTGTGCTGGTTCCCTTGGGATTGGAGACAATGGAGGATGGGAATGGGCCGTCCTATCTGAGAGACGTTGGTCCGAAGAACGGAGCCATTGTCTACCCAGACAGAGAGGCGCCGATCTACGGAGAGAGAGATCTGGCACTGAGAGGTGTTGTTATCATTGGTCGGTTCGTAATTCTCGCCCTCTTACTTTGGCCTCCCCATCACACCCCTAGACAGGATTGGCCAACACAGACAAGCCTTCGCGCTGTGATTTGTTCCCCCCGCAGCATCCTTACTGGGATTAGTCGCTGCCCTGTTCTCCATATTTTCCTACGGAAACCGGGGCTCTATAAAAGCAGCGGCTGATCTGAGCTCCACAGATCTCTCCTGGGCTGGCGGCAGATACACTGAGCTGGGGGCTCCGAGGACGTGCCAGAGACACCTGAAGTCGAGGCTGCGTGAACACCGAGCGGGAGATTTGAACTTGCTCCAACTTGCACCCAGCGCTGCCTGGAGACTCCGGACGTACTACAGAAATGGAAGCTGCTCCGGAAAAGTAATAATTTCGGTGGCGCCGGACACCTAAGCGATTGAGATTCCCTCTATATTGTGCTGAAGTTTGTGAGGATAGCTCTGTTGTGACTTTGTGCGGCGTCTATTGGCCCCTCCCAAAATAAACACTGTTTATTTGATTTCTGTGTCCTGTCTTGTCCTGTCTTGTCCTTGATCCCATGATACAGTCCTGGTCTCCCGTGACATCAGATATAAAGCTTTAAAGGTTACACAGAAAGCAGAGGGAGAAAGAGAGAGAGGAAGACAATTGGCGCGTGAGGAGAAAGTAAGAATGCTGAAGAAGGAGAGAGAGGCGGAAAGAATTGGGGACATGATAAGGTATTAAAGTGGAGAGATGAGGGGGAGAGATGACAGCGACAGAAGAAGGGGAGAGGGCTGCCGACAGGGGGGGACAGAAGGGACAAGTGTCCCGGGCCCTGTGACTGTGGGGGGCCGGCACTGCAAATAGGACCCGATCTCTGGCCAGGCCCGGCTGCTGGTCACGGCCGGGCCCCAGCTCTCCATCAGATGCAGGCCTCTTCCTCACTATGTGTCCCACGCTGAGCTTCCAACATATGGTGGCAGGCAATGGGCCACTCTGACGTCAGCGTGCCGGAAGTAAGCTGGGCCTCAGCTTCCAGTGCGTGCTGACTTTGGAAGCTCGGTGTGGGACACAGAGTGAGGAGGCCTGCAGCTGATGGTGAGCCGGGGCCCAGCCACGACCGGGAGCCAGGCCTGGCCTGACCAGAGGTCGGCCCCAACTTGCAGCGCCGGCCGCCGAACTCCCTCAGCCACCGGGCCCAGCCTGACCATCCTCAAGGTAAGTCTACTTTTTTATATGTATTGAGGGGATGGGGTTCTTTTTATATGTATTGGGGAGTGGGGGTCTTTTTATATGTATTGGGGAGTGGGGGTCTTTTTTTTCAACCAAAATTTTTTTTATTGAGTGCATGGTACAATAATCACATTCTCTTCCAACCCATTATCGTATACAAAGGTATCCATAACAACTCTTTTTATAAGTAAATTCACAAAAGACAGACTGGGGTTACAAACAGACCAACAAGACCTACAGACATACTACACCGGGGAGGAGGTAGGGAGGGGGGGAGGGAGGGGGGGGGGAAGAGGCTGCCACAGTACGATTTCGACTTCTCTGGACGCATCATAGAGGCTATGGTTCTCGTTGAGGTCTGGATTTCTTGGGTTTGGTAGGCTTTTGGTCCCAAAGGGCTCACAGTAACAGCAGTCATAACGTAGGCCTCTGATCGCTTCTGTTGTGTTTTGACCTTTGCTTATCTTTTTCTTTGCCTAGTTTAGTGAACCCCTAATCCTGTCAAGAATCTAAGGCCTTCTGTCCACTACACTTCATCCAAGGAGAACGCGTCTGCATCTATTAAAGCAGTATGTTGGAGGCATTGACCCCTGGGATATCGTTCAGGTCTAGCCATGGTGACCATACTTTGAGAAAATTTGTGCCGGTGTCGTTAACTAGACTCGTTAACTGTTCCATCCGGCAAACGTGCCAAATTCGATTTCTGATTTTTGGGATATTTGGTAGATCCGGTTGCTTCCACAATGCTGCGAGTTCGCACCTCAGGGCAGTTGCAAAATGTGCAATTAATTTGTGCTCCGACCTGTTTAGCCCCGGGGTGTCCCTGGCCAGCAGAAACAGCCACGGGTCCAAAGGGATCGTGCAGTCGACAATTCTCTGAAGCCAATTTCTGAGTTCCTCCCAGATTGGGAGTACTTTGGTGCAGCCCCACAGCATGTGTAGCAAGTTTGCCTGCTCCCCACATTGTTTAGGGCACAATGGGGGGTAACCTTTAACAAACTTTGACAATCGTGTTGGGGTCAGATACCACCTCATCAGGACTTTATACGCGTTCTCCTTTAATGTCGTGCAAATTGAGCTCTTAGCTGCCGCCAAGCTGATTTGGTCCCAGTCTGTGTCCTCTAATATGTCTCCTAGGTCTCTCTCCCATCTGTTCCTATATTTTAACGTCACGTCAGCGTCAGGGGTCGGACAGACTACCGCTTTATACATTGTAGAGATAAGTCCCTGGGTTCCTGTTCCAGTAGAACAGAGCTGTTCAAAATTGTTGCGTTTAGCGCGGTTTGGGAATTTATCATAGAAAGCTCTTAGCTGGAGGTATCTAAAGAATTCTGAATTTGGCATCGATTTTTCCGACTTAATTTGTTCAAACGGTTTGATAGATATCCTACCCTCCAGGTGTCGAAGGCGAGTATAGCCCTTCTGTGTCCAAATACTAAAATCTTTCCTCTGCAGGCCCGGAGCGAAATCAGGGTTTCCCAGAATTGGGGTCATCAAGGAGTGTTGTCTCATCAAGACATGCTTATATTTGCTTTTGTCCCAAACTGCCAAAGAGCTGACAACTGCGGGGAGCGGATTTATGAAGTCTCTGCGGACTGTATTTGGGAGCCAGATCAGGTCCCGCAGTACCACCGGGGCACAGCAGGCCGCCTCCAGTTCCACCCATCGCCTCCGCATGGGATGTGTGTGCCACTGGATGATTTGAGTTAATTGGGCCGCTCTATAGTATGACAACAGGCAAGGTACCGCTAGCCCTCCTTTTGTAGTGGGCCTAATTAGTATGCTAGTTTTGATGCGAGGGGTTTTATTACCCCAGATAAATTTCACCATTGCGGACTGTAACCGAAGGATCTCTTCCCTGATTATAGGGACCGGAAGAGTCTGAAATAGGTACAGAATTCTGGGAAGGAGATTCATTTTTAGAGATTGGATTCTACCAATCCAGGATATGTTGTACCCTGCCCATTTCCGGAGATCGTCCTTCAGTGTCCGAATTAGTCTGGGGTAATTTGCTTTATATAGGGTGTCTGATTGTTTTGTGATATTTATTCCTAGATACTTTATGCAGGAGGTTTGCCATTTGAATTCAAAATTTACCGTGACCAATTTCTCAGTGGCTTTAGGTAAATTGATATTTAGGGCTTCTGATTTTGCCTGATTAATTTTAAACCCCGATATCGTGTTAAATTCCCCTAAAATTTGGAAAACGTTCGGCAGAGAGGTGAGGGGCTGTGATAGTGTGAGTATCACATCATCAGCATACAGGGCCACCTTATGTAGCTGGTCACTGATTTGGATGCCTGTTATATTTGGGCTGAGACGGATGTGCGCCGCTAGGGGTTCAATACAGAGCGCAAAAAGGAGGGGTGACAGAGGACAGCCCTGTCTGGTGCCGCTCTTTATCTGGAATTCTTCCGAGGGGAAGCCCTGGTGTCTGACCTTCGCCGTCGGTCCCTGATACAGAGCGAGAATTGCCTCTATCATTCTCCCTCCCAGCCCGAACGCCCCAAGCGTCTCCCTCAAGTAGTGCCAATCAATTCTGTCGAACGCTTTTTCAGCATCTAAACTAAGCACCATAGACGGGATACGTTTTTTCTGTGCCAGATCAATTAAGTCAATAATCCGTCTGGTGTTATCAGCTGCTTGTCGACCACATATGAACCCTACTTGATCGGAATGGACCAACTTGGACAACACCTGGTTAAGGCGATTAGCTAACAGTTTCGAAAAGATTTTTGTGTCAGAGTTTATTAACGAGATGGGCCTGTAGCTTTTACAGTCCGCTGGGTCTTTTCCCTGTTTGTGGATTACTGAGATAGACGCCTGGAGCATCGAGCCCGGGATGGGGGCACCATCCAAGAAGGAATTACAAAGTTTGAGTAAATGAGGAGCTAATATTTTACGGAATTTTTTATAATAGAGATTGGAAAAGCCGTCTGGGCCTGGGGCTTTGGCTGCTTTCAATGACTTCATTACCTCCATGAGTTCCTCGATAGTAAAATCAGCCTGTAGTGCGTCCCTCTCCTCTCTGGTTACTGTAGGCAGTTGTGCCTCGGCCAAGAACGTCTTTAGCCGTGCTTTTGTGGTTGGCGTGTGTGCCACCTTCGCCCCATCGTATAGGGTCTCATAATATTTTTTAAATTCATTGACTATTTTTTTGGGGTCAGAGGTCAGATCCCCTTGTTTTGTTCGAATTGTCTGAATTTGGGAGATTTGGTTTTTGTCTCTTAGTTTGTTGGCAAGTAGGGTATCTGGCCTGTTTGCTTTCTCAAAATATTTCCGCTTAGTCCATGTCAGCTCTTTCTCAGCACGGGAGGTTAACAAAATATTCAGTTTGGTTTTAGTGTCTAGCAACTCCTTAAGGGTCATTGCGTCTTTATTCTTTTTATGTCGAGTCGAGAGGACTGCCAATTCTGCTTGCAACTGATTAATTTTTTTGTCCTTCTCCCTCTTTCGCCTGCTTGCAATACTCATGAGCTCTCCTCTCAGAGTCGCCTTATGGGCCTCCCACAAGGTAGCCTGCGATGTCACACTTCCTAAATTCTCCTGAAAATATTCCCTGATTTTATCCCCTACGTTTTGTGCAATTGCGGGGATTTTTAGTAATACTTCATTGAGCTTCCAGTTCGCTCCTGGTCTGTCCAGAATAAAATCAGTGCACCGCAGCTCAATCGGTGCATGATCTGACCACGAAATATCGTGGATGCCCGAGTGGGAGATCTGTGGAACCATTCTACTGGATACAAACAGGTAGTCTATCCGACTGTAGCGGTCATGGGGGTGGGAGTAGAATGTAAAACCTTTCTCTTGTCTATGTTGTTCTCGCCAAATGTCAAGTAGATTATTGGTGCGCAGCCCTCTATTCCACGCTTGTCTTATCTTGGAGCTATTTTTTCCGCTTGGGGTGCATCTATCCAGTATAGGATCTAGTGTTTGGTTGAAGTCGCCCCCCAGAATTACACAGCCCTGTGCTAACCTCTGAAGTGTGGCGAAGAATCTCTCAAGAAAAGCTTCCGTGCCTTCGCTCGGAGCATAGACGTTTGCCAGCGTGATTGGTTGACCTCTTATTTCACCGCTTACAATGAGAAATCGGCCGTTGTAGTCTCTTTTAATGGTCTTAATCGTCAAGGGCAAACGGTCATGCACCAGGATGGCTACCCCTCTCTTTTTTTGTGTGGCTGAGGCTGAGAACCAATTCTTAAACCTATAATCTATAAATTTTGGTGAACTAGATTTAGAAAAGTGAGTTTCCTGCAGGAGGATGATGTCAGGGTCTGATTTTTTATAGTCCGTCATAGCTAGTCTGCGTTTCCCTGGGTTGTTAAAGCCTTTGACATTATGTGATATGATAGTAATCCCTTTATTCATGATTGCGGTTCCAAACCTTCACTCCTATGTTAGCGACCATCTGAGCCTCTGGTGTCCGTGATGAGGATGTCGGGTGATCCTGTGGTGGGGTCCGCCTGTCAGCGTGCTGGAGCCTTGAGATGGGAATACAGAGGGGAGCACACTGGGGAAACATAAACAAACATATTTCAACATTTATTTCAACACATAATAACTGTCCGGGGAATGGGCGGGAACTAGCCCCCCCATTCTCCATCGTTGCCCTCTTCAGGCGTACAGCCTGGACGGAGTTCGGGATGGCCCTCCTTCCCCCTCTCCCGTCCTTCGTGGCTGGCCTAAATGGGACTTTCATGGGCCCCTCCTGGGTCTTCTCACCCATGCCCATGTGGAGACTCATTCACAAAGCCTTTGCGGGGGACAGCATCCCTCCCCCCCTCCCTTGCTTGTGCAGCAGAATATTGTAACGGCAATGCTGTGTAACTTGAGTTGATACCTATAAGATCAACTCCGAACTCTTTATTATTTTTTTTTTATTTTTTTTTAATGTTTTTTATAAGAGTAGTGTATACAGTGTGGGGAATAACTTGTAGGAAATAACTTCTTGCCCCTGCTCGCTAGACTCTCTTGTGTGTTACCTGTTGACTCAGTGTCTGTGCATCGTTTCCAGCTAACTGTTGCCCTGGGAAGCTATGTGTGGTGTTAAAGGGTTTGTTGTATACTGAAACTCTCTGGCACTCTATTTGTGGGCCCTGAGCGAACCCTCTTGCCGTGTCTGGAGTCCGCCCTGCTATTGTCTGCCTCTATCTAGTTCGTAGAGATAAGTCCCAGCCTCCCCCCCCTCTCCTGTTGCCCGCTGGATGTCCGGGTGG
Organism: Ascaphus truei; assembly: GCA_036426205.1. Taxonomy (NCBI): domain Eukaryota; kingdom Metazoa; phylum Chordata; class Amphibia; order Anura; family Ascaphidae; genus Ascaphus; species Ascaphus truei. The sequence goes on from WSYH01005513.1 coordinate 17,975, forward strand.
GTCTCCCCTCTCGTGTCTTAACTTTCGCCCGGCCGGCTTAGTTGCTATCCGCTCTATTTGCGGTTTAGTGCGCCTTCCGCCATGTTCTTTTTAGTGGGGCTGTGTGCGCCGGTCGCCTTCCGCCGGTTGTTCCCTTCCGGCGCTGAGTGGTGACGCTCTCTGTCCCTCTGTTCTGCTTGCCTCCTCCAAGATGGCGTCTGGACCATTTCCGGCAACGTGCTTCCGGCGGCCGCCATTTTCCCTCGGCCAGCCCGCGAAGAAGGACGTCTCCTCACCTGCTCCCGCGTCAGGCACCCCTCCACTTCCGCAACGAAGCCATGCGGTGAGACGCTTGCTGCGGCGCCATTCTTGGCGGCTTGCGTTCCACCTCGGAACGCCATTTTCAGCTACAGGTAGGAGTTTGATTTTACTTTTTCAGATGGCCAGGATAGTCCTTTTACTGGTATTTACAGCAGGATGATAACTTTAACAGGTCTTGTGGCTAGCTCTTTGGCAGATAAACTGGTGGGCAAACCGTAACCCCCACTATTAAACTGGAACTATATTCAACTTTAAGTAGGTATTTTCCTCAGGGTATTGCGGAATTCATCGGGCCTCAGGATTTTGGAGGCCTTACAGTGTTCCATTCTGAATCCTCCCGCGCCTCTCGTCTAGGACTTTGCATCGGGCCCTCCTTCAGCCCCAGTTTGTTTAGGAATTCCTCGCTTTCTCCTGGGTCCTTAATTGTTATGGCCTTTCCGTTCCGTAGGACCATCAGGCCGAACGGAAAGGTCCACCGATATCGCACTGCCCGGTCCCTCAGCACTTTAGTAACCGGGTGTAGTGTTCTTCTCCGTGCGAGGGTGATCGGTGATAAGTCCTGGAATAATTGCATTGTGGTTCCCTCGAACCGGCATGCCCCTTCCGATCTTGTGCATTTGAAGATGGCTTCTCGGGTTTTGAAATAATGCAGCCTAGCTATAATATCCCGCGGTTGTTCCATCGCGGCTGGGCGGCTTCTTAGGGCTCTATGGCAGCGGTCCATGGCCCTTTCTGTGGCAGGGATGTCAGGCAGCAGCGTTTCTAGCCACCGTGGGGGGTGGGGTTATATATTCTTCAGCATCCTTGGAAACCCGACTTCCTGGACCCCACGGACCTCTGATGTTGTTTCTACGGTCCCTGTTGTCGGCATCCTCTTGCCTGTCTAAGATCTCCGCAATCTGTGCTTGCATGTGTGTGTTTTTTTTGTCTGTCTTTTTAATTTGTTTGGATGCGGCCGCCATCTTTTCTTCTAGGGCCCCCGTTCTCTCCCCCAGCCCCTGGACCTCCTTCTTCATTTCTTCGAGCCCCACGTAAATCATGGTCTTCATGTCTTGATATAACCTATCAAAGTCACATATTCGGACCGGCTTTTGGGTGGGCTCGTGTGGGGGGTCTTCATCCCTCTCCGAATCGGATCCCGCTGCAGATTCTGGCGGCCTTGTTGCGGCAGCGCCTCGTGGGGTAGAGCGACCCAGGTATCTTCGTAAATCACCCTCTTTCTTCTTTTTGGCTGTTAGGGGTGCCATCACGGGAGTATCCACTGCCCTATTACTCTTTTTTCCCCCGATTTTCTTCGGTGATTATTGCCGTTTTTTTAGTGTTTAGGGAGGTGGGGGATGGAGCTCTGACTTTATGCTACCATCCGCTCCAGCCTCGCGCATGCGCCTCGAGTGGGGGTCTTTTTATATGTGTAACGGGTTTTCCCCCCCCCAATCTCACATTGGCCCGGGTACTCTAATAACCAACCCCCATTACGTGTTAGTGTTTGGTGGTGCACCTGTAGGCAACAGGACTCCTGAGTCTCCCGCTTGATGGTATTAGGGGATTTCCAGCAGGACAGGTAGCTGAGGTAGTGGGTGCGAGTTCAACTTACATCATGTGCAGCGCCTCCACCTCATCAGGGTCTATGCTTCCGCAGGGAGAAGGTCCTGGTGAGGAACTCCTTCTTGGTGGTGCCATCCACTGCTGAGTAATTTCACACTCACACAGTGGGGGTATCGTTAACAAGGTCATCTTTATTGTAGACGGTCCCGGCTGGGGCCTAAATTTGGTGTACCTTGCTCCAGGAAACACTGAAAAAGAACACACAAATCAAGCGTTAAACATTATCACATTCACATAATAATGACAGAACATCCGCTCACTGACCAGCAGAGAGCATCAAAGAAAAAGGTTAGACCACTCTTTGACGGACCTAATAGTAGTGTCGAGGGTCTGGTTTCTTCACCTCCCGCCCCGCTGCATCGGTGACTGTTACACTAAACTCTCGGGGCAAGCCTCGCTCATTACAATACACCACCTTGTGCATATAAACGCTGCGCCCGATTTTCCAGACCCGCATCAGTTGGGAGACCCTCTGCTCAGCCTGAACTCCCTTAATGGCTCCTCCCTTATTAACGATATAGTATTCGATATCATTACGAAGCCACCTTTCTCGATTGTCCTCTATTTCCCTCATCAGAGGTTCAGGGACATATGGGTATTCAAGCCCATAGGATCTTTTATATTTGGCTGCAATAGCCCGTTCAGCTCGGCAGGCCCGGGTCAACTTAGTTTGCCCAGCCTTTCCCGGTAACACCCATGACAGGGGCTCATCTGACTCCACCGGATCATCTAACCCTTCAGATCCCTTTGGGGTAATAAGACCTACTTGTATTCGATCCCACCTTACTCGCAGCTCTTTGAGATAGGCCTCATCGTCGAAATCCCCAGGGGCCCACCAGTGATCAACCACCCAATCCCTTTCTAGAATGAAACGGGTGCGGTCTATCCAGGCGACATAACCCTCATATAATGGTGCCCACCACCTAGTTTCCCGTACCTCCCCTGAGTTGGGTTCTAGGGGCTCTTCCTCCTCAGGCCCGCCCGATGATACCCCTGAAGTACCCTCAGATGGTGCAACCCTTTCTTTACGCTGTGACCAGTGTCCACCCGTGATACTCAGCATGCTAATGCTATCACTGGGTACCGACCCTCGTCGGGAAATCCTCCCTCCACCCTCTGACCCATCATCTGAAGTTCCCCAGTCCAGGCTTCCAGTCCGTTCCTCAATAGGACCCCTGGAATCCCCTGACATACCCAGACTAGAGGTTGACCCGAAGGAACAGGTGACAGGGACAGGGGGTTGAACTAGGGCCTTGGGGCTAACCTTGGGGATGGATGGGGTTGGGGGACGGGGCCGGACGGCAGGTACCGGCAGGGTCACGGCCTGCTCCTCCGCAATACGTGACTCACGCCCGCCACAAAGTTCGTTCTGTCCTTCGGCAGTGGAGCCTCTCGTTCTCCGGTTCGAACGCCCACTCCGTCTGTCCGTAGGGGATCGACTCCCACTGCTCGACCGTAGAGGCGCGATCGCCTCCCACTCGACACCGCTCAGGTCGTCCGGAACTGCCTCTGGACACGCACGTGCTGCGACGCCATCCTGGGTAGGGTCCCCAAGCGACACCTCTTCCTCCACGAGGATATCCGGCAATGCCCTTCTGCTGCGCGGTCCAACCTGACCCAGGATCCGCTCTTCGTTCACCTCCACCCCCGGAATCTGCAGTGAGCACGGCGTTAACCTACTGCTCCGCAGAGTCGGGGTGGACCGACCTCCCTCCGACCCGCTAGTCACCACGGCAGTGGGACTCCGGCAATCGGGTGGTCGTGGCACTGGAGACACTCGACTCCGTGTCTCCACACCACGAGGGATAGCATCTCGCCACGGAATACCAGTAGTATGGTACTCCGCCAACAAGTCCTGTGCCTCTGCCAGCCTGGCACACTCCTCGTCCGAGGACTCTAATTTACAGTTCGGGCGGGGTATTCCAGTAGGGGACCGTCGATGGGCTCCTTTCCGGTCACCTCTCCGATGGTTGGGTTTCTCGGCCTTAAGAACTCGGCTTGATTCCGGCTCCGCGGGACCTGCACTCACACTCCACAGTGCACCCGGAAGCTCTGCCGCCGACATCGGGGTAGGATCTCTCATCCCCACGGCTTGTACCGGCACAAACGTGGTCATGGGCCACATATATTGCAGTCCACAATGAGGGCATCGCGCCTCACTGCCCACGGCTCCGCCAGGCAGTCTGCACTGCAGGCAGAGACAGACCACTGTCTCCACACCCTCTACGCGGATAATCAGGAAGCCTCCTGGAGCCGAGTAGGGGTGGGTTGATATCAAGGGACTCTGTTCCACTTTCTCCGCTTGCTCAGCCATGGTCACCAACGGAAGCACTCGTCCTAGCGGTCTGTATCGATCAATGGCTCTTCGCAACTGAAGTGCAGGGGATGGTTGAGCAATGCTTCCCCCCACTTCCTCCATCGGCATCCGGTGGAACTGTAGACCACTCCCCCTGGTTGAAACTAGGGGGATGTCTCGCCGCTTTGTAGGTTGACCCAGCACAGGGGCGGAGTGAGTCATAGTCCATGAGGGCGCGGCTCCAGCTTTCGCTCCAAACTCCCCAACTGGGTGGAGTTTCCTCGTTGCCGCCAATCCTGGCCAACAATTTGCAAACTGCAGAGTTGCAAGACTTTCTGCAGCTGGCCCACGCGGTGTCCTCGGAACGCGGGAACCGCCATTTTGGTAAGCACTGTCCTTCTTTATATTTGAGGTAGCGTCTGGCTGTTTCTTTATTGGTGTGTAACAAAGTCCATTTCGTTCCTCCCATCTCGCAAGGCTGTCGTCCTCACTATTCTCGGGGGTATCTTCCCGAGAACATAGGCATGACAAACACGGCGCAGCCACGGCTTTCGCGCCATTCCATAACAAACACACAAGAGTCTCTCCTGTAGTTTGTTCTCCTTCCTCATCCCGGCATCCTGGACCTTCTGCTCTTTGCAGATCCTCCATTCTGACGGTCGCTTCTTGCTCACTGTATACTGGGTTATTGTACATGGAGTTCCGCTCTGCGGGGCAGCTACCACATCCGTACAATAAACATGCCTTGTGCACCACCTTGTGTACCTAACATAGGTCTAACTCGTGTTTGCACTACCTCAGGCTAGGCTCACTCTCTCAGTGTCTACTGTATCTCCTTCCTCCCAGTCTGTGCTCCCTTCATCATTTAGCTATTAGACAGTGAGTGCTGGTACTTACGTAGATTTGATATTTCTTATACAAATCCATTTCATTCTTAATACAATGTAAAAAAGCAAATACATTTTAATTTTAAGAATAACAAAGGTTTCAATGAAAATGTTACACTAACTACACCCACACTAAAGACCCCTTTCTTCACCATTTTATTTTTTATTTATTTATCAAATGTTTTACCAGGAAGTAATACATTGAGAGTTACCTCTCGTTTTCATGTATTTCCTGGGCACAGAGTTAAGATGACAAATAATACATGGTTACAAATACAGTTACATAAGTGAACAGGGTATACATTATATACAAGACATTGCATGCACAGTTAAAGATAATATATATTATAAGCGTATGTAACAGTTACAGACCAGATTAAAATATGAGAGCCTTAGTTTTGAAAGAACTTAAACTGGTGGTGGATGAGAGAGTCTCCGGTAGGTTGTTCCAGCTTTGGGGTGCACGGTAAGAGAATGTATAATTACCCCCTCGACCCCCCTTCTCCTGTACACATTAATAGGGCATGGGGAGGCGTGGGTTAATGGGCATGGGGAAGGAGGTCAAGAGGCACGGGTGAGAGCCGAGAAAGGGGTTGAGTTATGGTGGAAGGGGTAAAGGCATGACAGAGGGGAAGTGGTTAATATGGAGGGGTGAGATTACCAGCAGGAGGATTCCTTATAACTGCAGCATGTGAAAGTCAAGGAGCTCCCAGACTCGATCCCACTACAGTGTCTCTACCAGACCCACACTCAGTCCCCTCTCCGACAGTCCCCACCCCCGGTAAAAAGTAATGGCAAGTATTGCGTTACCGTCCATTTTAATTACTGCAGTATTACTATGCTACTGGTATATTGCCCAACCCTACTGTGAACGATCACATATTTTATTTCATGTCTGAATCCTCATGTGTGTAAGGCGGCTGATCCTCTGTGAAAAGCTTTCCCCACACTATGTACATGGAAATGGTTTCTCCCGTGTATGAATCCTGTGGTGGGTGAGGAGGTTGCTCTTAATTGTGAATTGTTTCCCACACTCTGTACATGTGAAGGGCTTCTCCCCTGTATGAATCCGCTCATGGTTGAGGAGATCTGCCTTCCGAGAAAAGCTTTTACTACACTCTGCACATGCGAATGGTTTCTCCCCTCTATGAATCCACTCATGGTTGAGAAGCTCCGCCTTCGTAGAAAATCTTTTACTACACTCTGCACATGTGAATGGTTTTTCTCCTGTATGAGTCATATGGTGTCTGAGGAGGTTTGCCTTAGTACTGAATTGTTTCCCACACTCTGTACATGTGAATGGTTTCTCCCCTGTATGAATCCGCTCATGGTTGAGGAGAGTCGGATTCAGAGAAAAGCTTTTACTACACACTGCACATGTGAATGGTTTCTCTCCTGTATGAGTCTTATGGTGTCTGAGGAGGTTTCTCTTATTAGTGAATTGTTTCCCACACTCTGAACATGTGAATGGTTTCTCCCCTGTATGAGTCATCTGGTGTATGAGGAGACTTCTATTCAGTCTGAATTGTTTCCCACACTCTGTACATGTGAATGGTTTCTCCCCTGTATGAATCTGCTCGTGGATGAGGAGTTCTGTCTTCCGAGAAAAGCTTTTACTACACTCTGCACATGTGAATGGTTTCTCCCCTGTATGAGTCATCTGGTGTCTGAGGAGACGGCTCTTAACTGAGTATTGTTTCCCACACTCTGAACATGTGAATGGCTTCTCCCCTGTATGAGTCATCTGGTGTATGAGGAGATCACTCTTCCAAGAAAAGCTTTTACTACACTCTGCACATGTGAATGGTTTCTCTCCAGTATGAGTCATCTGGTGTTTGAGGAGACGACCCTTAATACTGAATTGTTTCCCACACTCTGTACATGTGAAGGATTTCTCCCCTATATTAATCTGCTCATGGTTGAGGAGGCCCACCTTCAGAGAAAACCTTTTACTACATTCTGTACATGTGAATGGTTTCTCCCCTGTATGAATCCTCTGATGATTGAGGAGGTTCCTCTTGGTACTTAACTGTTTCCCACACACTGTACAAGTAAAAGGAGTCACTGCTGTCTGAATCCTCTGGTGTGGAAGAAGTTTCCCCTTCAGTGAGAAACTGCTCCCACCATCTGTACATGTAAAGGTTTGCTCTCTAGCGGGGACACAAAGGTGTGTGAGCAGGTCCCTGTCCAGTGGGAAGCTTTTGCCACACTGACAACAGAGAAAAGGCTGAGCACCACGGCTGCTTCTTAAATCTCTCTCATACCTTTTGCTGGACCCATATTTAGAGTCCGTCTCCGCTGTGTGCTGTACAAGGTCTGTAAAGTCACCACCATGTGGCACTGGTTCCTTGCACGTGGCTAAAATGTGGCAGGAATCATTGTTTTTTAGCACTTCTGGGCTGCGAGTAGTCAGACAGCTTCTGGATGTATCAGAGCTCAAGTTCTGTTCCTCATTCAGGCCGATCTCTAGCAGAAGTAAACAAAAAAGACAGAAAAAATGTTTTCAATCTGTAAATCAAATTACTGAACGCAAATTACAAATCCAAAACACTGAAGAATTTATTTCACCGATACTTAATTAACAAAATATTCTCATCACCCAGGGATTTAAAATTGTTGCACATGGACATCCAGTGGCCCCTAATGACTGTGGTGGTGGTCCCGAAGGCCTGAAATGTATTTGTAGCAGCTCTCACATTGAAATCACTGATACATATATAACTTGTATTTATTACTGTATTCATTATTTAAGGATACATGTACATCCTCCAAATAATTACCATTGAAAACGTCCATGAGAAGTAAAGTTAAGGAACTCCTGGTTTATCATATTAGTGCGTTAATAATATCAACTAAACCAGACAGCAACCTATAGTGTAAAGATACTGTAGATGCCCATGAATATATGTCTTTAATTATATAAGGCCCACAGTGTACTCAGCACTTTACAGCAGAAACACAGTACAGGGAATTATAATACAATAAGTGCAACAAACACAATCAGACAATAGGAACGGAAATCCCTGCCCTGGAGAGCTTACAATCTAAGTGATGCAGTGACTACACTGCCCATGTAATCTTCTGCCATAAGACCCACATAAACTAAACTGCTCCATTTTGTGTCATATTTTGGCAGTCACAAATACTATTCATATAATTTCCCAAGCAGGCGGACTTGGTGTAATATTTGACTCCTCCCTTTCCTTCTCCTCTCACATTCAAAACAAAGAAAAAAAAAGGAGCATTGCAGAAAAGAAGAACTGGAGGCAAAAGTAGAAAAAATAAAAGTTATTGAGACACACAGCCTAAGTTACAAGAGAAACCTCCAACGCGTTTCTCGCCATGGGCGCTTTATCAAAGAGTGATTTCCTGAGTCTAGAGAGTGTCACGTTATAGGCACTCCCCGCCGGAAACACAGCCTACCTGTATCCCAGGTAAAAAGTCCCATGGGAACAAAACAGTCCGGGGAAAATGTAACCACGGAAAGAAGGCAGTATAACTGTGGGGGAGAAATCCAGCAAAAGGACACAATAAAGAATATAATAACAATAAACTTAAATAGACTCATAAGGACAATAAAAATTAAATGAAAAAGCATACAATTTAAAAGTGGATAGGATGTGGTGAGAATAAAATTATCTTATATTAATTAAATTAACTGTAACACCAAATAATATAATATAACCATGTAATAATATACATATAATAAAAGTAACTTCAACTACCAAGGCAAAGAACAATTTGAATCTTGATAAGGGGAATATACATAATGAATAAAATGTAAATAAATAAACCGCACTGAGAAAATTGCCACATTAAGGATACAATACTACACATCAAATGTGACTAGAGAGAGACACATATGTATCTCAATGATAGAAACAAATGTAAATGAAACACACAGTATTATATAACCTGAGAATGGGCAAAGGAATAATATAGCTTAGAGAAAATGTTTTAGGTCCCATTCTGTATTAATCCCAAAAGGGGATAGAGTATTAAGTGAGTGGATCCAAAACATCTCACGCTGATTAAGCTGCTTAATTCTATCACCCCCTTGTGTAGGGACAGGTATAGATTCAATCCCCTCGTGTAGGAACAGGTATAGATTAAATCCCCTCGTGTAGGGACGGGTATAGATTCAATCCCCTCGTGTAGGGACAGGTATAGATTCAATCCCCTCGTGTAGGAACAGGTATAGATTGAATCGCTGAAAAATGAAAGGTGGACAAGTCTCCCAATGTACAATGTGTAAAATGTTTGGAAACTGGGAGCATCTGATCTAGTTTTTTTTTTTTTCAACTCAAATTTTATTGACAGATTACATGTTTGACAGACATTTCAAAGTTTTTTATCAACCACATAATCATAACATTATCAATCGCCCATGCATCTTTGTTCTCCGCAGGTGAAGACAGGACAAACTGGGAAGACACACAGACAGACTTTACACTGGCACCTGACGGAAAGAGGGGGGGTAGGGGTGTCAGGAGATTGGGGGGGGGGGAGGGGGGAGGGGTCCTTCTACCGTGGTTTCACCGACAGCTCTGCATCTTCCGGCTTATCGCTCCTTGGGGTGGGCAGATCTCACCCCGGTGACGGCCCCGACACCTCCCTGTCTGGTTCGATCCAATGAATTCTGATTTATCCTGTACGTCCGTGTTTATATAACAGCCCAGCGGAGAACGCATCTATCCTAATCATTGCCATATCGTGGACCTTTCTACCCCTGGTATATCTGTCTGAGCCAACCACGGCGTCCAGACTTTGAGATAGTTTGTGCCAGTATCGTTGACCATACTCGTCAATTGCTCCATCTGGCAGACTGTCCAAATTCTATTCCGAATTGCAGTAATTGATGGAATCACATTTTGTTTCCAACGTGCTGCGATCTCTCCTCTTACCGCCATCGCAAAGTGCGATATTAATTTGTTTGTTTTTCTGGATAGTCCCGGGTGCGGTCTGTTTAGAAGAAACTGCCACGGGTCTAGCGGGATATTTATGCCTAGGATTCTGCTCAGCCAATCTTGGATTGAATCCCAGACATTAGTTAGCTTGGGGCAAGACCACAGCATGTGTAACAAGTCTGCTTGTTGTCCACATTGTCTCGGGCACAATGGGGAGTAACTGGGCAGGAATTTAGCCAATTTTGTGGGGGTGTGGTACCATTGCATCATAACTTTATATGCGTTCTCCCTGAGGGTCGTACACATGGAGCTTTTGGAGACTGCCGTGGTGATTTTCGTCCAGTCCTCTACGTCTAATACTTCTCCTAGGTCCGTCTCCCATTTGGTCATGTAGCCTAGTTTTTCAGTTACTGTCGAGCTAGAACCAGTTACTTCCTTGAACAGCTGCGATGTGAGTCCAACTGTGCTTGTCCCTATTCGGCAGAGCTTTTCAAAGTTCGTTAACGAACTAGAGGCCATGCTTGGGGCGTTTGGGATGGGAACTAAACTGATTGCCGCTATATTCTCCCTATACTTGGCTCCGTCAGCCAGGGTGACCCACCAGGGGTTCGCATCGGACCCCTTCTTAATCAAGAGCGGAACGAGGCAGGGCTGCCCGCTCTCCCCTCTCCTGTTTGCGCTATGTATGGAGCCCCTAGCCGCGCAAATACGAGACAGCAAAGATATCTTGGGTATTGGCATTGGAAACCAGTCGCATAAAGTGGCACTGTATGCGGATGACGTGTTCCTGACAATATCTAGCCCCCTCACCTCTCTACCAAACTTATTCGATTTACTGGGTAGATTTAATAGGATCTCCGGATTTAAAATAAACCAATCTAAATCAGACGCTATGAATATAAATTTACCAAAATACATGGAGAAGCTGATCACCCTCAACTTTAACTTTAACTGGCAGCAGACACAAATTAAATATCTAGGGATTAATGTAACCAAGACAACCAAACTGCTGTACCAGGCAAATTACCCCAAACTGATGCAAACCCTACGAGGGGACATAAGGGGATGGGCCAAACACAAAATCTCTTGGATAGGGAAAATTCACTGTATTAAAATGAACCTGCTCCCTCGCCTTCTTTACTTATACCACACCCTCCTGGTGCCAGTGGGATTGAAGGACGTCCTCTCGCTCCAATCCGAAATAGATAGATTTATCTGGGGGGGGGAAAAAGGGGAGAGTGGGCAGGCGGATAATACGCAACCAAACAGGGGCAGGGGGGCTTGCGGTGCCCTGCTTGTTGGCTTATTATAAAGCGGCCCAATTATGCCAAATCGTGCAATGGCACACCAACCCGGACTCCAAAAGGTGGGTTGCATTAGAAAAAGAGATTTGCTCCCCGGTTGAACTAGGACATTTAATCTGGCTACCCAAAAAGGTGCGATTCAACGCTAAAACACCGCTTTCCTCAATTGCTAACTCACTCTCGGTGTGGGAGAGCACGAGGCTTAAATGCAATTTGACCCATAAAGCATCAGGCATGACCCCATTATGGGGGAACCCATTGTTTGCTCCTGGACTGAACAGTGCAGACTTTACAATTTGGAAAGCTAATCATATTAATAGATTAGCGGACCTGGAGGGCAGAAGAGGCATTCAAACATTTGACATCCTTAAATCTAACAACAATATCCCCTGAATTCTTTATAATGCTGAATTCTTTAGGTACCTTCAGGTCAGAGCATTTTACCAAGCTCAACAACCTGATCTAGTTTTTTAATAGAACGAAAGTGCTCTATAATTCTGACCTTCACTGGTCTGATTGTCCGCCCAACGAATCCTCGACCACAACTGCAGGTTAAGTAATAAATCACAAAATTACAATGAATAAAAACTGGAATTGTGTGTGTTTTCTTACTGTGTACAATATCAATATATTTGATTGGATTGGCATAGCAACAAATACACATTTACCACATTTGAAAAAAAGTGTATTAAATTTGATTCATGAACACTGTGACTTGGAGGTAAATAAACTAGGCGAAAGATAGTTTGCCAAGGATTTAGCCTTTCTAAATGCAAATATTGGTCCTTGTTCAATTGGCTCTAAGGTCTTCCTCCAAGGTGAGCACTTCCAATGTTTCTGGATGATTGAGCGGATTTGATCTATGCCGTGTAATAAACAGCGGATTGGACCCTTCGGGAGTGCCCTGGTCTCTCCTTGATTTAAACCCCCTGCCAAGAACCAGTTGAACCATAAGACAGTAACTCAGCATGAGTACAGACTTTGGCATTCATGTAAGACTCCTCTGTATCCCCTGTTCTGTAGCCCCTGACAGAAAATCTGTTTGCCAATTCGGTGGCCTGTTGATCAAAAGAATCCTTGTTAGACCAAAGCCGCCTTATGCGGAGGAATTTGCCCTTGGGTATACTACGGATGAGTGACCTGGGGTGATTGCTATCCGCTTTAAGAAAGGTATTTCTGGAATTTTCTTTCCTATAAATGTCAGTCTGTATTTCTCCTGTAATGTCAATAAATAAAGTGATATCTAAATAATTAATGTGACTAATATGGTGTTCATAAGTAAAGTTAAGATTCAACATATTAGAATTAAGTGTATTAATGAAAGTGTCCAGTGAATGTGAATCCCCTTCCCAAATCATAATCGGGTCATCAATATCACGCTTGTAAAAATAATCTGATGCCGAAAAGGATTAGAATCACCAAAAATAAATGTGGATTCCCAGAGACCCATAAAAAGATTAGCATACGACGGGGCAAAGGAGGTACCCATAGCCGCACCCCGTGTCTGCAAGTAGAACTGTGACTCAAATAAAAAATAATTGTGAGTCAATAAAAATGTGATGAAATCTAACTTCATAAAGTGAAAAACGTGATAAATTCTGTGACTTAGTCACAGGATATTAGGCAGCTTTCTACCTGATTTAGGTTAGAAAGTGCAGGAATAGTGCAAAAGGATCCATCCCACAGCTCACATTTACTCAGGCTGGTGGATGGAAAATCCAGGCCACAGTTTACAATGGATCTAGTTCTCCCTCACCTGCTCTCCTAATTACAGAAACAGGTATATATGGCAGCTAGCCATGCTGCTTCATTCTCTCTTCTAGAGCCTGGGGGCTGGGGGCACGCTGCGTCCCTGTATCCAGTTCGGGTAGGATGCCCCCATCATGACTCTCACTGTCCGTAAGAATTGCCTGGACTCTTGGGACGCTGTCCCCATGTATCAATTAAGCTATGTCTAAAGACTGGATATTATTGTGTATCTAGTTACTCAAAATGAGAGGGTATTGTTTAAGCTGGGGAACCAGGTTAGTTGGCCCAGCAACCGTTAGAGAGGCTGATACTACTGTATACTTAGATCCCTAAAAAAGGGATAGGTGTTACTTTTATGGTTTCTTTGGTTTCTTAAAGTGACAGTGTTTGAAATGTTTAGTGTCACTTATATATAAAACATTTTACAAGGAAGTAATACATTGAGAGTTACCTCTCGTTTCAAGTATTTCCTGGGGATAGAGTTAAGACAGTAATATGAGTAAACCGCTGAAGGTTAATGGCTGAGTGCCTCCAACATGTATCTATTGAATCTGCAGTCCCTTACTGGGACGAAATAAAAAAAGGCAGAAGCCTGGAGTTACACACTATACTGGTACCTCTTATTCTTGTGTTTTTTCTAAATAAACCCTAGAAGACTGGTAAGAGCCCAGACAGTCATCAGCGCTAGGCAAGGGTGGCGTTTGTCACTTATGGTGGAGAATGTGGGTCGACACTAAAAAGTCTGTGGATTTACAAATAAATGCGGGGGCTTAAAATGGCCTCCCAGCCGAAGTAACGTACAGACTCTGTGAGTAAAGTCTGTCCTACTGTGTATGACTACCAGTTCTGCATACAGCATACACAGGGAAAAGTGCGAAAAATATTGACGCAATAGCACCCCCAGAGGTCAGGGTGAAGAAAACACCTGAAAGTGCAAAAATGGAGGAAAAAATGTGTTTAATGTCTCATGTGTCTGATCACAAAAAGTGGTGTTCTTTCAGGAATGAGCATCTGAGTACCCAGTGTGTCCCCGCAGAGAAGTATGAGAGGGAGCACGAGAATGTCCAGAAACTGAAGCAAGAGCTAGAGGAGCAGAGACGCTGCTCCATCCCCAACAGTCAGGATGACCAGGAGAAAGAAACCTGGGAAAGGCAAGCTGATGGGACCCTAGCAACGAGATTTGTAGAGGCGTAGACGTAATGAAGACAGAGTTCCTAAACGTAATGAGAGATGCGTTCATGCACACAGAGCCAGCGCCAGGAAGAGATGGAGGCTCTGAGAGCAGAATTGCGCGATGTCCGCAAGGAACAGGATTCTCTCACAAGTGGACTCAACGTATTGAAAAGGGAGAAAAGCATTCAAATTATTCAGAAGCCCTGCAAAGCTCTTATCCAAGGAATGAGGGAAAGAGAAAATTATTGGCATATACGCGCCACAACTGTCGTCCTACAGGCTGCCTACAGAGGGATGAAAACTCGTCAGTTTAATCATCTAGTTCTCCCTCACCTGCTATACTAATTAAGGAACAGGTATTTATGGCAGCTATGTTTGCTGCTTCATTTTCTCTCCTAGAGCCTGGAGGTTGGGGGCACGCTGCTCCCCTGTATGCAGTTCGGGAAGGACGCCCTCATCATGACCTTCACTGTCCGGAAGAATTGCCTGGACTCTTGGGACGCTGTCCCCATCTATCAGCTAAGCTATGTCTAAAGACTGTGGCTATTATTGCATATCTAATGACCCTAAATGAGAGGGTCTTGTTTAAGCTGGGGAACCAGGTTAGTTAGGGAAGGGTCCCTTGAATTTGTTTTCCCAAATGCGTTTTATCGTATCTATTGATGGTCAGATACCCATAACTCTGCATTTCCAACCTTTATACGTGTTTGAGAGCCATATTGCACTTCTAACTCTGCTGCATGTGGCTTGTCCCAGAACACCCAGCAGGCCTGGGGACTTCCTATGAGAGGCAATTAACCATGAACATTCACTAATTGTGATCATGTGCTTGTAACAAGATAACATCCCTTTGTGCAGACAAAGGGGAAAGGTACTCACCAGAGACAGGAAATGGGACAGTTTCACACTTTATTACGATCAGATGTTCCTCTGTGTCGGTCTCTTCTTTCTCTGACTTAATCTCTAAACTCGCCAGTCCATCCACAGGGAAACCTGGCAATAAGAAAAGGGAAATCCATCATTTAAAGCTAGGAGTGGGGGCGCTTCTTGTGATCTCAGTATACAGAAATACTCTATACTGATCCCTATGGGGGAGGGGTGAAGTGATTGATTTTACTTTGTTATTAACCCTTTGAGTGCTGAAGTTTTTACCCCCGAGCGCTGAAAACATTTTGGGGCTACCAATGTTCAAACCTCAATAACAATAATATTCCCAATATAACCTTAGAACAGCGGTGGGCAAACTGGGGGTGCGTTACCCACAGGGGGTGCGCGAGATTACCGGCCGGGCGCACAGGGTTTACAGAGGACCTGCGCGCTTCCCGAAGGCACTTAAATTAAGTGCCGGGGAAGCGGCGAAGGCCTCTGTAAACCATACTAACCTGGATTCAGCCGGCATCTGGAAACACGGCACAATGGCAACGCGGGCTCAAATGACGCCACGGGGTTATGTGACGCCATGTTGCTATGGCAACGTGCCGTCATGACACCCAGACGCCGGGAACCAAGGTAAAGAGGAGGAGGGAGGGGGCGCGTGGAGAGGACATCCTGCAGGGGGTGCAGGAAAAAAAACAGTTTGCGCCCCCCTGCCTTAGACAAATTATTTTTTTCATTAGGACAAGTATCTTATAATTGTACGCACGCTTTAATATTATTTCCCAAAATATTGTACACATTTCAGTCCATTTAAAAAAAAAGTATCTTTATATTACGGTGTTTACAGACACATTTCCAAATATCACATTGTTGCACATTGTATTTACATATACATAGGTTATCGTATAATGTTACATAGATCAATACATATTTGCGATACCAAATTTTTTTTTTTTCCAGTCCATTTTTAAACATACTGAATAAAGACAAGTGAGGATGTAAGGGTACTTACCCCAAACAGGAAATGCATCTATTTCTTCCTTTATTGGGGTCACATGTTCCTCAGTGTCGGTCTCTTCTTTCTCTGACTTCATCTCCAAACTCTCTGGTACAACCAAAGGGAAACCTGGCAATAAGAAAAGGAAAATCCATCATGTAAAGCTGGGAGTGGGGGCGCTTCTTGTGATTTTACCTCCTCTGATATTGGTATAATATAATACCTCTTATAAAGAAATGTATTACTAGCCCGTCTGGCAGAAAATGACAGAGGTGAAGATATATTATATTCTTACCTGCTGGTGGTTCTATAAGAAAACAAGATTAGTTTGGGTGTTTGATGTGCATAACTGCAAAATAATCAGATATTCCCTCTTTGCAGGTTTCAAAGACACCAAAATATCTCCTCTACTCACTAAACAAGTGTGGATCCATGCTGGCAGTGGGCAGTGCTGCTCTGGGAGGTGCTGGCAGTGGGCAGTGCTGCTCTGGAGGTGCTGGCAGTGGGCAGTGCTGCTCTGGAGGTGCTGGCAGTGGGCAGTGCTGCTCTGGAGGTGCTGGCAGTGGGCAGTGCTGCTCGGGAGGTGCTGACCGGAGGTTAATCTATATGTGTTGGATTTTAGAATGTGCCTGTATATAAAACAGAATTGGAATGATCAGTTTTTTGGACAAATATACAGCATTTAGTATGAGCGTTTTCAATCCTAAATCATTAACCCCAAAGGAGTCGGAGAAGACAGGGGCACCAAAAACACATATGTTCAATTCGCAAACAGGAACTTAATTTCAAACACTGCAAAACTTTAATGGCTCAGGATTGTGTCACAACATAACCATCTAGAAAAGTATAAAGAGAGTGGGAGCTTAACAGCCAAAAGACCAGTAAAGTCCTCATAGTGTAACATAGTAACATACTGTACAGTTCCATAGTATGAATAAAAAGCAGATACAGTACATGAGTGAGACTTTGATAAATGCTCCCGATACTCTCTCAGGTCCAGCATTTCTGCTCCATACTGACACAGTGTCACTTTCCTATTTCATACGGTGAGAAGTGGGTAATGCAGAGGAACCAGTGCAGTAACTTCCCCTCACCTTACCCCACCATAATAAAGAGGGGGGTTTGATCCCTCACACCCTCATTAATTTGTTCCTCGATCACCTCCAGTTTCTCACATTCAGCTCATTTGTACCTGGCAGGACATTCTTATATAAAGGAATGCCTGGGGAAACACTGACATTTTACTCACTGATTATTTATTTTCCCCTGGTCTCTCAATGTCAGCACATGACATGAGGGAATAGGCTCTGCCCATCTGAAGGTAGGACACAGACTTCTGACCTGCTCACAACCTTATAAGCCCCGTCCTATTATGACAGGATCACTGCTTCCCGACCCAGATAATTTCCAGAGGAATAGTTATATTCTGATACTGAATCAAGAGCACTATTCTCTGTGTTATATCTGTGGAACGTATCTACACGTATAATACAAGTATTGTAAACACAATAAGACAGTCTGTCTGTGAGTGGGATTATTGGCTTTGCATCTCATCCCAGGCTATGTTTAAAAGCTGTGTTTAAAGCAGCAAGCATTGGCTTAAGGGTTTTCCATGTGTAACGGGTTTCCCCCCCAGTGGGGGTATCGTTAACAAGGTCATCTTTATTGTAGACGGTGATGTAGCAGACTGCCCCATGCAGCTGCCGGCTCTAGCCACACATCTCTCCGTGCTGTCCCTTTGCCAGGTACGCCCTCCCGAATTGAAGTGGGATTCCCTCTTCTCCTAGGGAGATCCTCTCTGCGCCAGGTCCCTGGACACAGAGTGGCTTAGACCGGCTGATTGGTCAACCCGGACCGCTAGTTACTTCACTAGGGTCACAAAGTGTTCCTACAATCCCTTATGCAGGAAACTACAACTTCCCAACAACTTTCCACAGCTGCTGGAACACAGCCACTAACTGTGTTGTGCCTTATATACTTCAGGAGGCAGGCGCATCCCTGATGTCACTATCCAGGGACTCAGAGCATACAGCCACTCCCCTCCATACATAGGACACCTCACCATGGTGTGAGGGAAAACCTCCATAACTACTGCTGGCATACCTGTACTTACCAGGACTTACTGCCAACAGAGAGGAAAGTAATATACCATTATTATGCATGGCTATATACTCCCCCTGGTGAATCCCCACCGTCCTGGCTGGGGCCTAAATTTGGTGTACCTTGCTCCAGGAAACACTGAAAAAGAACACACAAATCAAGCGTTAAACATTATCACATTCACATAATAATGACAGAACATCCGCTCACTGACCAGCAGAGAGCATCAAAGAAAAAGCAGACCACTCTTTGACGGACCTAATAGTAGTGTCGAGGGTCTGGTTTCTTCACCTCCCGCCCCGCTGCATCGGTGACTGTTACACTAAACTCTCGGGGCAAGCCTCGCTCATTACAATACACCACCTTGTGCATATAAACGCTGCACCCGATTTTCCAGACCCGCATCAGTTGGGAGACCCTCTGCTCAGCCTGAACTCCCTTAATGGCTCCTCCCTTATTAACGATATAGTACTCGATATCATTACGAAGCCACCTTTCTCGATTGTCCTCTATTTCCCTCATCAGAGGTTCAGGGACAAATGGGTATTCAAGCCCATGGGATCTTTTATATTTGGCTGCAATAGCCCGTTCAGCTCGGCAGGCCCGGGTTAACTTAGTTTGCCCAGCCTTTCCCGGTAACACCCATGACAGGGGCTCGTCTGACTCCACCGGATCAGCTAACCCTTCAGATCCCTTTGGGGTAATAAGACCTACTTGTATTCGATCCCACCTTACTCGCAGCTCTTTGAGATAGGGCTCATCGTCGAAATCCCCAGGGGCCCACCAGTGATCAACCACCCCATCCCTTTCTAGAATGAAACGGGTGCGGTCTATCCAGGCGACATAACCCTCATATAATGGTGCCCACCACCTAGTTTCCCGTACCTCCCCTGAGTTGGGTTCTAGGGGCTCTTCCTCCTCAGGCCCGCCCGATGATACCCCTGAAGTACCCTCAGATGGTGCAACCCTTTCTTTACGCTGTGACCAGTGTCCACCCGTGATACTCAGCATGCTAGTGCTATCACTAGGTACCGACCCTCGTCGGGAAATCCTCCCTCCACCCTCCGACCCATCATCTGAAGTTCCCCAGTCCAGGCTTTCAGTCCGTTCCTCAATAGGACCCCGGGAATCCCCTGACATACCCAGACTAGAGGTAGACCCGAAGGAACAGGTGACAGGGACAGGGGGTTGAACTAGGGCCTTGGGGCTAACTTTGGGGATGGACGGGGTTGGGGGACGGGGCCGGACGGCAGGTACCGGCAGGGTCACGGCCTGCCCCTCCGCAATACGTGACTCACGCCCGCCACAAAGTTCGTTCTGTCCTTCGGCAGTGGAACCTCTCGTTCTCCGGTTCGAACGCCCACTCCGTCTGTCTGTAGGGGATCGACTCCCACTGCTCGACCGTAGAGGCGCGATCGCCTCCCACTCGACACCGCTCAGGTCGTCCGGAACTGCCTCTGGACACGCACATGCTGCGATGCCATCTTGGGTTGGGTCCCCAAGCGAGACCTCTTCCTCCACGAGGATATCCGGCAACGCCCTTCTGCTGCGCGGTCCAGCCTGACCCTGGATCCGCTCTTCATTCACCTCCACCCCCGGAATCGGCGGTCAGCACGGAGTTAACCTACTGCTCCGCAGAGTCGGGGTGGATCGACCTCCCTCCGACCCGCTAGTCACCATGGCAGTGGGACTCCGGCGATCGGGTGGTCGCGGCACTGGAGACACTCGACTCCGTGTCTCCACACGAGGGATAGCATCTCGCCACGGAATACCAGTAGTATGGTACTCCGCCAACAAGTCCTGTGCCTCTGCCAGCCTGGCACACTCCTCGTCCGAGGACTCTAATTTACAGTTCGGGCGGGGTATTCCAGTAGGGGACCGTCGATGGGCTCCTTTCCGGTCACCTCTCCGATGGTTGGGTTTCTCGGCCTTAAGAACTCGGCTTGATTCCGGCTCCGCGGGACCTGCACTAACACTCCACAGTGCACCCGGAAGCTCCGCCGCCGACATCGGGGTAGGATCTCTCATCCCCACGGCTTGTACCGGCACAAACGTGGTCATGGGCCACATATATTGCAGTCCACAATGAGGGCATCGCGCCTCACTGCCCACGGCTCCGCCAGGCAGTCTGCACTGCAGGCAGAGACAGACCACTCTCTCCACACCCTCTACGTGGATAATCAGGAAGCCTCCTGGAGCCGAGTAGGGGTGGGTTGATATCAAGGGACTCTGTTCCACTTTCTCCGCTTGCTCAGCCATGGTCACCAACGGAAGCACTCGTCCTAGCGGTCTGTATCGATCAATGGCTCTTCGAAACTGAAGTGCAGGGGATGGTTGAGCAATGCTTCCCCCCACTTCCTCCATCGGCATCCGGTGGAACTGTAGACCACTCCCCCTGGTTGAAACTAGGGGGATGTCTCGCCGCTTTGTAGGTTGACCCAGCACAGGGGCGGAGTGAGTCATAGTCCATGAGGGCGCGGCTCCAGCTTTCGCGCCAAACTCCCCAACTGGGTGGAGTTTCCTCGTTGCCGCCAATCCTGGCCAACAATTTGCAAACTGCAGAGTTGCAAGACTTTCTGCAGCTGGCCCACGCGGTGTCCCGGGAACGCGGGAACCGCCATTTTGGTAAGGACTGTCCTTCTTTATATTTGAGGTAGCGTCTGGCTGTTTGTTTATTGGTGTGTAACAAAGTCCATTTCGTTCCTCCCATCTCGCAAGGCTGTCGTCCTCACTATTCTCGGGGGTATCTTCCCGAGAACATAGGCATGACAAACACGGCGCAGCCACGGCTTTCACGCCATTCCATACCAAACACACAAGAGTCTCTCCTGTAGCTTGTTCTCCTTCCTCATCCCGGCATCCTGGACCTTATGCTCTTTGCAGATCCTCCATTCTGACGGTCGCTTCTCGCTCACTGTATACTGGGTTATTGTACATGGAGCTCCGCTCTGCGGGGCAGCTACCACATCCGTACAATAAACATGCCTTGTGCACCACCTTGTGTACCTAACATAGGTCTAACTCGTGTTTGCACTACCTCAGGCTAGGCTCACTCTCTCAGTGTCTACTGTATCTCCTTCCTCCCAGTCTGTGCTCCCTTCGGTAAGTGATCTGGAATGGCTAGAGTACTCTGGGGCTTCCATGCAGTACTTGGGCGTCTACCTCTCTTGGTCAGCCTAGTGCAGACCCTCTCCAGGACTCCTGACCTAGTTAACAGGCTCTCCCTTCTGGCGTCCCACCCCTAGCGCGACCTCAAGGTGACTCGGACAGCTATAGCCCTCTCCAGATCCACTAACTCCTCTCAGGTTCCCAGGGTATCACTGCGGTTCAATCCCAACGCAGCACAAAGTGGCAGCATACACTTTCCCTGTTTCCTAGCGTGCCTAGCAAAAGCCTGTCCTGTTAACAGATATATCTCAGCAGAGCCTCCAATTGTAACAGGTTTCCCCCCCCCCCCCCAATCTCACATTGGCCCGGGTACTCTAATAAACAACCCCCATTACGTGTTAGTGTTTAGTGGTGCACCTGTAGGCAACAGGACTCCTGAGTCTCCCGCTTAATGGTCTTCGGGGATGTCATCCAGACAGGTAGCTGAGGTAGTGGGTGCGAGTTCAACTTACATCATGTGCAGCGCCTCCACCTCATCAGGGTCTGTGCATCCGCAGGGAGATGGTCCTGATGAGGAACTCCTTCTTGGTGGTGCCATCCACTGCTGAGTAATTTCACACTCACACAGTGGGGGTATCGTTAACAAGGACATCTTTATTGTAGACGGTGATGTAGCAGACTGCCCCATGCAGCTGCCGGCTCTAGCCGCACATCTCTCCGTGCTGTCCCTTTGCCAGGTACGCCCTCCCGAATTGAAGTCACTATCCAGGGACTCAGAGCATACAGCCACTCCCCTCCATACATAGGGCACCTCACCATGGTGTGAGGGAAAACCTCCATAACTACTGCTGGCATACCTGTACTTACCAGGACTTACTGCCAACAGAGAGGAAAGTAATATACCATTATTATTAGAGTGACCAGATTTTGAAAATGAAAAACCGGGACACAATTTTTTTTTTTTACATTAACAGTTTATATATTGTATTATAATGTAGACAAAAAAGAAATATAATGCTCTCTGAAATAATATTGTGAAGGTAATGTGAGGGTGCCTTACTCGTCTAGAGTGACGGTGGGTGCAACTATGAGCCAAAATTAACATGAATTAACAACAATTGGTACGTGAAAGCATATTTGTTGCCGACGCCTACCAACTAGAAGCCCATTTGCAATTGCACTCCTTGGCAATTAAAACTTAACATTTAATTTTAATATATATAAAATAAGTTCTTAACATATACAGTAGTGATTAATAATTAACACATATAATGTACTTATGCGAGAAGGGATGGGGAGATGGTAGGTGGCCGCAGTGTGTAGTAATTTATGCTATGCCTAAATACAACGGCAATAACACTTAACAACAATTGGCCTTAATAAAAAGTCTGTTACCCTGCTGTTAATGCCCAAGAAACGCTTTGCCTATATCAGTGTATTGTGCGTCATGTGGTACAGCATGCCGATCAAACCAACCTATATTGATCTAATTTGCTCAAAACAGTGTACAATAGGTGAATATGATATTAAATCTAATAGATTTTTTAAAACACTGTATGTGCAAATCAATAATAGGTTGGTGGCAAGTGGATTGATTCTGTACCAGATGCCATGCAAAAAACACTATACACAGTTGTCAAATCAGGAAAGCTAGTAATCTTAAAAAAACAGGATAGAGTTAATACTAAACACTCTGCTTAGTTGACTAAGGCAGTGAAATAATACTGTGGTTTATGGACATGCCGTCCAAATATAATCAGCACTGTGAATATATATCCCATATGAGATAGCTGATCACACAGCACATTTACTAAATCAACAAGCAGTGCAACGATGACTAAATAAACCTGCACAGCAAATACTGACAGACTAACTGAGCTGATTGTAAGTGTCAGTGAAAGTGCTACTAGTTGCAACTTTACAGCTGACAAAATCTGATCTTACTGAGACAATGTTGTTACAATGAGTCACAGTGCAGAGACAGGCTGTAACCAAAAACCACCGAGTGAAAAGCAGCTGCCAAGCCTGGAATCGACCGCAGTTAAAATTGAGCAACAACAGAGAACTTAATACAATATAATGATACTACCAGTCTCTCCCAGCTCACTCCCGCTGACGTCACCACGCCAAAAACGCCCTACGCGTTTCCCTCCTTGACGGAGATTCTTCAGGGGCGAGTGATAACCAGCTGACTATGGAAGCGTGTTATATAGGATCAAGGGTTGCCATAGCAACCTGCGGACCAATGAAATGCACATACAATGCTTATACCAATCAGAAGGGTACTAAATGCAAGAACAGCTGATTCTTTAAGAAGTACACACAAGATAAAGACATTTAAAGTAAAATTGAAAGCAGGTTTGGTGAAAACACCAGCTAGAATAAACAGCGTTCATGGATGCTGATTTTTGAAAGAAAACTGGCAGTATTATACCAGACTGATAAATGCTGAGTAGCTGCTCTGTGATATGTGGCAAATTGCTATCAAAATGGGTTAAGATATTAAAACATGTACTGAATGGTATGCATATACAAACTCTACTTATTCCATAGAAAAAGACTGAGCTTGCTTAAATGCCAGTAAACATAGGGTTCAGACTATAATCAACAGATATTAAGCTGGTTTATTTTGAGACTTACAATGGATAGCATAGTATATTATTGACATCCCAAATGGTCAAAACTGCCAACAGAGAGGAAAGTAATATACCATTATTATGCATGGCTATATATGTATTGGGGAGAGGGGGTCTTTTTATATGTATTGGGGAGTGGGGGTCTTTTTATATGTATTGGGGGAGTGGGGTTCTTTTTACATGTATTGGGGGTGGGGATCTTTTATATGTATTGGGGGGTTAGTGGGGGTCTTTGTATATGTATTGAGGGGTGTGTGGTTCTTTTTATATGTATTAGGGAGAGGCTGTCTTTTTATATGTATTGGGGGGGAGTGTGGGTCTTTTTATATGTATTGGGTGGAGTGGGGGTGTAAGAGACGTGTGCAGAGGTACATATAATGGAGACCGATTTGGGTGAAATTTTATCTTGGCTTTATTGAGCCTGTTCCTTTATCCAGGCAAAACATACAAAAACAACAAAATAACAAACCCCTGTCCCTTTGTAAGAGCTAAATTACTTCCCCAGACCCTATCTGCAGGACTGGAGGGATATTCCCATTACCAGCCTATCACCCCAAAGTCTCAGGAAGTACCTTAAGCTTGTGGCCCTCCATGTCAGTCTCTGTCAGGTTCCTGGGTCCTGTGTGTTCAGGCAATATAGGTATCTGGGTGTTTTGATCTCAGCACAGCCTTTGTGCTCAAAACAGTGTCAGATGTGAGCTAAGGAATCTGTCTCCTGTTTCTCACATCAGGTTTTTCTAAAAGTCCTAATCAGCCAGGTGGAGTCTGGTTGATTGCCTGTGTGCAATTAACCAGCTCACTCTGGATTTAGCGGTAGTTTCTCTCAAACAGTGATAAGTTCCTGTTACACGGGGTCTTTTTAGATGTACAATATTGGGGAGTGGGGGTATTTTTATATGTATTGTGGGGAGTGGGGGTCTTTTTATATGTATTGGGGGGAGTGGGGGTCTTTTTATACACACAGATAGATACACACAGACAAATACACGCGCACACACACATCGATATATGCACACAGAGATAGATACTGTGAAAGCGTAGAAATAATATCAATGAGTCAAGGGTTCAAAGTATCAACGTGAGTTTATCTGCACCAAGGTACAAATGAGAAAGAATTCAAAAATGAACTCATGCCTCTGAAAATATATTGCTTGGTATCACATTTTTATACATTTAAAAATGAGTAATACGCCCCTTAAGGGGGCTGTCTTAGGCCGAGTCCATAGACGGACACGCCGTGCTGAGCCGTGCGGACGCTCAGCGCTGAGCCCCTGCATCCTCAATGATGATGCCTTGAGAGGGGGCTCACACGAGTGTCCGCAGGCGTGCTGACGAGTTGGAGGTTGCAGCCGAGCGCCAAGCTGTTTTTCAGCGCGCTGTCGGCTGAAAACCTCCAATCACAGCACAGCAGTGTCAACGTCACGGCGCCGTGACGTCGGCACCGTGACGTCGACGTCAGTGCGTCGCGGGCGATTGGCCCAGCGACGTCACTGCCCCGCCTCCAACCACCTCCCCCCGGCTCCGATCGTGCCCGCTGGCTCGCCTGTATGGGCATGAAATCGCCCAGATTTCAGCAGACGAGCCTCAGCGTCAGCGCGGCTCGGATCGCCTCACCCTTCTATGGCCCGGGCCTTAGAGATAAAAAAACAAAATTCTTATTAATACATAAATATGCTTCACATGCTATATCTTTATCCTATATTTCACCGCAATGTGGGCCCCTTAACCTCCTGACTTAAGGAGTAACCCTGTTAGCCCTCTGGGTGTATCTGCCAGATAACAGAAGCTAAGGTCAGCAAAAAATGTCTTATTGTCTGTTGTATTTAAAGTTACCAGGTGTCCAGGATTGAACCAGACTGTCCTATATTTGGACACTGTCCATTAAAATATGAGAGGTAATACTGGACATGTATGTGTATTCTGGTATTTCCTCTCTGGGTGTGTATGTGTATGCCGGTATTTCCTCTCTGGGTGTGTATGTGTATACCGGTATTACCTCTCTGGGCGTGTATGTATATACCGGTATTACCTCT
>WSYH01005514.1:9810-43943 GCA_036426205.1 Ascaphus truei
AGAAATGGTTAAGGATATACATGCCGAAATACAAATATCTCCAAATAGCGACGTGGACTCTATAAAGATGGCGGCGACACTGGCACCGATGCCCCAAACCGGGGCCTGTAACTCAGGAAGCAGGGGGTCCCAGAGACAGAAATCAATCCGGTTCAGCTCAGGGGACCCCCTGCTCCCAGACACTATTAATAAAAATACATTAAAACAGCTTCATTACCTTAGCGGCTATCCGCTAAGGCAATGAAGGGGTTAAGGCACAATAGCATGTTTATTGGGGACAATTGCCCCCAATAAACATAGCAATTTACAACACACATCCCTCCCCATAACACATACAGTACAGTAATGGGCAAAAAACTATTATCCACATATGGATAATAATGCATTTGCCCATTTTAAATACATAAATTACAATAAATACAGTAAATACATATTACACTTACCTTTTCCAGGCACCCACGATGAAGGCCGTCTTCATCCTCATCTTCATCCTGCCCATGTCCCTCCAGTGCTTCAAAACATAATGTACACAAGAATAAAAATAGCCCCTAACCCCTTAATCACCTTAGCGGTCATTAACCGCTACAGTCATTAAGGGGTTAACCCACCCTCACAAACTAACCCAGGCGGGAGGACAACATACCCTCCCCCACTACCCATCCCATGAGGACTAACCACCTTCACTCACTAACCCACTAGCCCAGACGGGAGGCCTACCCACATGCCCTTGGGGCCAATACCCCCTTCCCCTACCCCCAGTACCCACAAGAAAAACAATACACAGCCCCACAATAAACATCATTCAATACACAGCCCCACAATAAACATCATTATACTTATTCTATACATAACCCACCCCCTGTGCCCCCCATAAATACATGATTTATTATTTTACATACAGGGTTATTACCCCAGGCCCACGGGAGTTCCCGGTGTGCCTGACGGGTCACCTCACAGACTACAGTAGCCCAGATCCATGTTTCAAACAGGGTCTGGAGGCCTGCGGGTGGTCCCTGCCAGGTGCCATGGTCCACCAGGTGGTCTCCACGGGTCACCGTGGGCCACAATAGGGTCCCCATGGGTTGGCCCGTGGCTGTCTGGGGGGCAACGGGTCAGACCCACAGGTGTCTGAGGGGCCTCGGGTGGTTCCCACGGTGGTCTGGGGACCCACGGGTAGTCCCTATGGGTCCGCCGTGCTCCCACAGATGTGGGGCCACCAGTTTTTCCCCGCAGGTGTCCCCCGTGGACACCTCCAGCCTGCTACCCGTGGAAAGCCCGAGGAGACCTCAGGTGGTCTTCAGAGGTCTTCCGCAGACAAAAAGGAACCAACCCTGTATGTAAAAGAAATAAACCTGACCTATACATTCAATACATCAATCCACCCCCCCCCCCCACAACACATACAGTACAATAATGTGCAAAATAACTATTATCCAGATATGGATAATAGATTATTTGGCCATTATGAAACACATAAAACATGCATAAATCAAAACATGAAGTCTTAATCTTAAAATCACCACATTGCATGTTACAATTAATCAAGCAGCACTTGTAAAAACAAATCAACAAACCAGCAGCTACACAAATGTATATGAAATGTCACACAATTGCATTGAGTGTGTACATGATGCAATTAATTTGTGCATCATGTAACACTATGCAAAATATATGTAACAATAAAATACACTATGAACAAAGACCCTAACCACCAATGCCATCATGAAAATCAAATAGAAACTAAGCAACATAAATACATTTACCATCAATCAATAAATCCATTTCCTAAACCAATTACAATACAATACAAATCAATTATACAATTCCCTATTCAATTCCTAAAGCCAAACCATTGCCAAAAGAATTCTAATTGAATGTAACCACCATAATTCTAATCTAACTACCAGAAAAAAGCCATTAAAAATAACCTGTAACTAAATACAAATTACATTATTCACACCAATGTATCAAAAAAGCTGCTAAATACATTAGATAAAGGGGAAGGGCAGTGGGAACAGCGCTAATGCAATTAATATAAAAAATTAGTGACAATTAAGCAACTAACATAATAAGAATACACACTCAAATGTTGGAGTGGAGGCAGCCAGGAAAAAAATAGGTCACACAAACCAATATACACAGTAAAAACACATAAACCGGCGCCTCAAAGAAATAAAAATAATAGTCTGACCGAATATAGTCCAATAAAGCTGGGATGAGTTCCAAGGAAGTATCTTCAATGTAGTCTCAAACAAACAAACATAAAAGACGACAACATAGAAGAAAAAAAGAGAAAAAGATCATAGTGCAACTAAAAACAAAAGATCACTGATAAGGTATGCAAGAAATGATAGCAGTTTAATACAATGAATAAAAATAAATATTAAAACAACAAACACTTGATTGTTGGGCAAGAGACACTTATAAAGCAATGGCATCCAGTGGGGCTAAAATTAAAACCCTACTTACAGCAAGGCTGATAAACGTGAGCCTGTAGCACAATGTCACTTTTCACTCTGAAGCCTAGGAGAGAGATGGCACAGCTCTACCTCTGGAAGCTCCACACCGCTGGGAAGCACCGCTCTTGAGGCTCCACAACGCTGAAAAACACCGCTGTCCACACACCCACGAGTCAACACATGAGCAGGAAGCAAAACAGGCAACAACCTGAACTCAGTGCTGCCGGGGGACTCACTGAAGCAAACCACGCGGACCAGAGGTCTCGCGATGTCAGTGACGTCACCACTATAGGCAGGGACAGGGGAAGAACACACGTGAGTGCCGGGGAGCTCTCAGAGCCAAGGCTAGGGACGGAAAGGCATAAAGGCTACAAGGGGAGAACGCCAAATGTCTCTGCCAGAAGAAGGTCCACCCTACGTGTTTCGTGACGTCAGTCACTTCGTCAGGGGCATGATGGGAAATAAAAAAGTGCCAGCATATTTATACTAAAACACTAATTAACATATTAGCATAAAACACAGTAATAAAATTCAATCATAAACAAGCAAACTCATACCAGTGATCCTAAACATAGAAATACCATAAAAGAAATAAATAACATTGAAATACATGAAAATAAAAAGAGACATAAAACACCTGCTCTTAAAGAAACAGTACACAGAAAAAACATACATAACAATAACATTACAAGAGACTCCAGAATATGGGAAACTGCCAGTACCAATAGACAACAAACAGCAAAAGGGAATGTAACTACACAAAGTGTCTCATGGAAAAAACCATATAACCACACTATTTCACCAAAAAAGCAGCTAGATCGAAATCAATATTCGGACCATTGGGGGATAGCGTTTTGAGTTCATATATCCAATATGACTCACGTTTACTAATACCATTAATTTTATCTCACCCTCTCCAATTACCGGGGTACCTTTCGATAGCCTGACATTTGAGACCAGTAGGATTCTGTTGGTGATGGGTTAAAAAATGATGGGACACGCTACTGCACCGACACACTTTATTCGAGCAAATACCCGGTATGTACCTGGCAGATACCTGGAATGCGCCACTCCTCACCTCTGACAAGCCCCGTTGCATTTGCCTTCCCAGCCTGGGTTCATGCCTGGCTGATGGGCGGCTGATCTGTTAAATGATAATGATTAGGATTTAATAGGCTGCAATGCTTCGCGTGTCTACCAGATGGCATAAATTCATGAATTGTAATGCAGTTTATATATATATACTGTGCAGTATTGCAGCCAGCGGGAATAAAATGCTTCAATCCCTGCTTGGAAAATAACTCAATGCACTCGGGCAGAAAACAGTCACAAACCTCAATACACCCGGGTATACCCGAATTCGTGGGACTAGCCAAGCTCGAATAAAGTGTGTCGCCAGTGTATGTGTAGTTAGACCCTTTCTAATGTTGTATATGTGTTCATATATACGTCTTTGGTAAGCCCTCCCCGTACGGCCAACATATTGCAGCCCGCACGGGCACTGCAATAAGTAAATAACGTATGCAGAATGACAGTCGATATATGAACGTATATTATATATGTAGCCCTTTTTGTGAACTGGCCTGACCCACCCAATCTCACATTGGCCCCTGTGGTCTAACCGGTCCCTTTCCCTGCGGCACACCTCTTCTAAGGGACTACTGGTAGCTGTATAACACCTGTGGCTCCAGGAGATCTGAGCCTCCGCTAGCTGGGAGCCTGGGGAAACCCTTACCATTTACCTGGTGCAGCGCCTCCACTTACCCAGGATCCCCGTTATGAAAGATAGCCCCGGGTAAGAAATACAATAACACACGTAAAAGGAATACTAACACTTTACTAAACACACATATAACACATTACATAACATCATATCCTTATACTATAACCTTGTGTAATACTGGAGCACCTTATGCCCAACGTCTGGTGTTCCCACCCAGTGTCCTGTGATCCCCCACACCCAATGTCCCGTACTCCTACGGAGGTCGTGGGTGACTGCGCAGTCACTAAATTATCTATTAGGCCTGTTGGTACACATGTGTAGAAATACCTTCCGAGCACTCCGATGCTCGGGCCTGCTACACTCTTCTAAAAGGGTCAGACGCGCGAAGCCTCCGTCTGATCCTATCCAGGTACTTCTCAAGGACCCCAACGAGGGTCCCACCGCTTCACGGGAACACAACCGTCTCTCGGTAACACACCGTCTCACGGGAACAGCAACCGCCGCTATCCCTATCTATCCCTAACGTGACAGGAACCCTAACCTAGGGCCTGTCCCTGATGAACCGCAACCTGGGGTGGCTTGGGGGAAATCTCCTAGGGCCTGTGGAGTAATAACCTGCCCCCCTCCCCTCGCTCATCCCAGTCCTATCTGTAACTCACTAACAACTAGGTACTAACTCCCAGATACTAACAGCCTGCAGCAGACACACAGCTAACACAGTCAGCCTGCAGACATCCACACCCGCTGCACACACTGCGCCCAGTACATGCAGCGTGCACACACAGCAAACAGTCCTACTCAACACAATACACCACACCTGGAACCCGCAGCAAATCCACTGCACACACTCTGTGCCTATTTGCCAGTGCGCACAGCACTACCCGCTGTGGCACTGCCAAACCTGCACCTTACACACCTAAGGGTGACCTTCCCTATCTAGGGCCGTCCCTCTTCAGTTACCCCCTGCCCTTACCGGGAATTGGGGCCTGCCTGGGGACCTAAGGAGAACCCTTACCTGGTGCAGGAGCCACGCGCTCCCTACACCCTTCCTTCTCCTTCCTTCTCCTCTGCCTGACTGACGCGTGCAAAGCCCGGGAAATGTATCTCTTTTCCCGGGCTGAGCTTCCTCCAGCCCTATTGGCCACTATCAGGCACCTGGTGCCTGTCTCCCTATGCCTCCTGGGAATTGTAGTTCCCAGGGGGTTGCTACAGTCGTGGGGCCGCGTGCGCGCTTCTCCCGCGCATGCGCGAACGCCTAATTGCCGCCGCAACCTCTCTCTTCCCTGTCCTGCCCTCGCGCGATCTCTCCCTAACTGCCGAGTCCCTCCTGCACATGCGCGACCTGTCTGGGACCTTCCCTGCGCTTGCCGGTCCCTGCGCATGCGCGGAACTACGCGCAATGGCGACGCCCTGCTCTCGGAGCCGCCCGGACCTCCAGGGATGCCGAGCGCTCCCTTCACTGGCCCCCACCCTCGTGAAGTGCCGGCGGGTCCACCGCTGCCTCCGGCGGCACCCGCGACCACACGGCAAGCGCGGACGGGGGTCAGGGAGGGAAAAATAACCTCAGGGCTACATTATCCCCCTCGCAGAATCCCAACGCCCTCGCTTGGGTAGCAACCATACAGAGATTTATATAATGAAAAATACATGGCATAATTCACATCACATGTAGCATGCATTTCATCATCAATATGCATGTAGCATGCATATCATCATATGGATACCCGAGGCCAGCTGAGTCTCAGAGTGGAGTGCCCCTAACAGATTGGGTGAGGGTATCCCTCCTTGACTCCTGTGAGTCTTTTTGAGCTCAAGACCAGTCCCTTGCACCAACCCACCTTCTCCCTCTCGCAGAAAAAATAATAAGGGGTCCGGGGTATTGACCCTTGCCGGACACTCCGGTTTCGTCTCACGGGAGACAGGGAGGTTCAGTCTCTTGCCTCGGTCCACCACATGGCAAACATAACGCTCCATCGCGCAAATGGGAGAGGCCACAACTACTGGAGCGGTCTCAACACAGTCTTTGTCCACTCCAGCAATCCCTTTAACGGTGACACCTTCTGTGGATGGTACAACTTCTTCGGGTAGGCCCGGGTCTTGAGAAGGCCAAGCTTGGAGACTCCTCGTGCAGGAGTATGTGTCGCTCCGGGCCGCTACACCGGATACCTGGATGAGGTCGAATTCGTTCCATGATCTGCAGAAATCTTCTGGGGGAGACACCTCCACCAGGACGCGATGACGGGGTGAGCCCATCGCCCGGGTGACCCTACCTTTGGAGTCACCAGGCTCCACGATCACCGGGGAGCTCACACCCGACACCCCTGGGGCAGTCAACTTACCCCTATCATTGTCGCCAGGTACTGATCCCAAGCCTGGGACCACTGGTACCTCGGTGGTAGGCCGGACTGGCCGTTGCAGGGCACACGGGCCCACATCATGGTCTGCATCAGTTGAGGTGGTTGCCTCGGTGACCTCACGGGAGTGGTCCGCCGGCAGGCGCATCACCACGCTCGGTTGGTCGCTAGAATCACCACACATGGGCGGGGGTATAAACACCTTACCCTGGCCTTCCGGGATCTGTGGTTCTGGTCTCGGTGGTTCCTGCTCGGGAACCGGGTCTGGAACCGACATCTGGGGTTCCGACATCTGGAGCTCCGCCTTCAGCGGCTCCGGCTCAGCGTCTGGAAAGTCCATTTGGGCACACGGCCCCTCCACGACCTCCATCGCTGAAGTGGAAGAATCAGTAGCGGCTTCACCCACCTTGGTAGCATCATGAGGCGCATCTTTCTCCGTAGGTTCCGCCATCAGAGGTTCCTGCTCTACCGTTTGAATGTCCCCTTTGAGAGGGTCTGCAACAGTGGTCTGGACACACGGGTCCCCGGCGGCCTCTGGAATTAGGACAAACTGATGACACGCATAACTTACTTCAGGAGAGAGGTCCGGCTCCTCCTCTTCTTCCTCTGCTGGTTCCGCCGCCTGGGGCAGGATAGGCTTTAGGAACCAGGCCCCGCAACACTCACATTGAGGCTCCCACGCCAGTGCCTCCCTCCGGGAACAGCCACATTTGAGGCCAAAACACTGGGTAAACGTTTCTCCGTCCACCTCAGTTGACCTGAAACCTAGCTGTAACTGGGACGGTTCGACTCCCTCTTTAAGGGCTTCACTCAGGCAGGGGCACATTAGCACCGTGACCTCTATTCCTGGCAATTTCCAGGGCTCATACACATCAGGGTGTAACCCATGCCAGTCTCTCTCATCCTCGGGGAGGGAACACTCCATTTCTGCAACAGTGTCCTCTGCCGCTGGCGGTTTGGGTTGCAGGAACTGCGCCGCACAGTCAGGACACTTAGGCCCTTGGGACAGCTCCCCAACGGCACACTCACATTCATTCATACGGCCGTGCAGGCATTCTTCCCCGTCTACCACTGTCATCGTGAGGACGATGGCTAACTCAGGGGACCCGTCCGTCCAGCCACCCGTCACCTTCCAGTCTTATAACGCACACGGGCACACCACCATTGGCAAGACTAAATGGGGGGCCCGTATGATTCTATACAGCCAAGGGTGTTTTTCTCGGCATCCCTTGCTTTCCTTAGGGGGAACAGAATTGGCTGATTTCTGCTCACGACACTCCCTCCCCCTGGTGGACTCTAGAGGAGGAGCAGCACAGTCTTTTGGGGAATGTTGCGAGCTCGGTACTGAGTCACTCACAGTGTGGGGGCGGGGCTCTGATTTTCCCGCCAGTCCTGGATAACTGGTTGCAACATTCTTCTGCGCAGGCTGGCAGTCAGCCGCGCACGTGCCATGGTGATTTGGCGGGAGCCGCCATTTTAGGTGGGGCTCACTGTCAATGTCAATAGGACTCTCGGTGCAGGCAGATACTGCCAAGTCAGGGTAGATAAAGGGGCACCCATCGGTCGGACTCCCGGGCAGATTTAAGAATTTAGGGCCATCTTCCTCGCTTAGGGTCTGGCCTACATATATCAGGACAGTACTCCATTGGTAGGTGTCATCATACCTTCGCCCTCTGACCCACGTACCCGCCAGTCCAGGGAGCTTCCGAACCTGCGCCTGGACATCTAACAAGGGCACGCCAGCCGGGACTGCCCCCACGGCAACCACGCGGTTAGGAGTCACGTTCACTTTCAAGGCCCATGCGTAGACCTCCTGCTTTGAGAGCACCCACATGGTGGAACAAAAATAGGACACAATTTAGAAAAAAAACATACAGGGCACCCCAGGTCTGATATCTCAGCAGCGCCTCCAAATGTAGCCCTTTTTGTGAAACGGCCTGACCCACCCAATCTCACATTGGCCCCTGTGGTCTAACCGGTCCCTTTCCCTGCGGCACACCTCTTCTAAGGGACTACTGGTAGCTGTATAACACCTGTGGCTCCAGGAGATCTGAGCCTCCGCTAGCTGGGAGCCTGGGGAAACCCTTACCATTTACCTGGTGCAGCGCCTCCACTTACCCAGGATCCCCGTTATGAAAGATAGCCCTGGGTAAGAAATACAATAACACACGTAACGATAGAAAGAATACTAACACAAAGTATTACAGATGAAGAAATAGGCATTTTATCCAATCCATCACAATATCGTTTGATAATTTCATCCTCTGAAAGCTGGTTCAACATGGTCCTTTCACAATACACACGGGGACGTGGCACCATGTCTATCCTGTGCCCTCTCCCTCTCCTAGCGTCGCCCTCTCCTAACATGTCGCCTCTGACTTCTCTACTGTCTCTCCTCTCTCCCCTGTCTATCCTCAACATGTCGTATTCTCTGTCTCTCAATTCTCTCTTCAATCTCAAGCTCCATATTTAATTGTAAGAAAGCCATTCCTGTCAGATATAGTCGAGAAGGATGTGACTTTGATTACCTATCAGCTGTTTCGTCAATACATGGACATTGTTGGTCACCTTATTATCCATTTGTGTGTCACTACAGTATTGACGCTACTGTGTGGAGTCACAGTTAGCGCTTACATTACATATGTTCGTTTGTTTAGAAAATTCACATATATGGCAGGGCTTTTATCAGTCCATTTCAAACAAACCACACGTCAACAATCACATTGATGAAAGAGCACATTCCAACATGCAGAACGTTAACAGTCTTTGTACACTTCTATGCACCAAATGACATTTGAGCCTTCCTTACAGATCTGTGCTGCAAATTCCTGTCATTATGGAACAGCATACCTATGGCTTACTGTAATTATGTGTGTGTTCCTAATGCATTACTACAACATTTATGGAGAGAAATGCTTGATATACGCCTACACAATTGTCAGTACACATGTTGAAAGTGTATTTACCGACATAAATGTGTATATCACTTCTGAACTGTTGCCTACCATGCACACATGCAATTTATGTATACGAACACATTCCACCTCCGATGTTATACATTGTGCATAGAACATTTGCATAGGAACAGACAGAGAATGTTGCACTGACAAGCCATTTCATTTTTTAAACGAATTAAAAATAATATGTACACATTATGCCATGTGTCATTGTGACCAAGTTTTCCATAGGCAACATACAGTAACATGCACATGTGTGTGAGTTACTATATGTTATTGACATTTTAAGCTTTAGGATGTGCAACTGTGATTCAAGGTCTAAACAAAACGCTGTGACAGTGGAAAATAATGTTCCTCGAACATGTTGCACCCAAAACGTAGACGTGCAACACATTTCACACACACACAAAAACTACACTTACATATAAAACACAGACACCTTTGTTGAACATTATAAATGTAGTTTATTTTCAAGCACACATGTTAAAACTTCTTCATGCCATGGAACAGATGCAAAGCTGCGATGACAACAGCAACATAACATTGACACTGCAATTTCACGTTTATTATAGAAGTTCGCCTCTCCGCGGCTCCTTCTTGCCTACTTTTTTTGGCGCAGCATTTTGCCGCTATTTTCGAGATTACATTATGGCGAGCACCGGCGAGATCTTACTCGCCATCTATTGCATTGTGAGTGTTGCTGAATATGGCGAGATAGGCCTTCTCGCCAAGCGCACAGCGGTATTTTCCCAATGCAAAGAAAATATGGCGACTTTAACTCATCTCGCAAACATTTCGCCATTAATAGAATCGCATATGGCATACTCGCCAAAAAACTGATGAATACCTGCTTCATGCCATTTACGGCATAGGCCCCACAGTCTTAATGCACACAACTAAGCCAGTGGTAGGAATTCATAGTAAGCTAGCACGCGGCGGTGCTTTCTCTCAGCCTGATACAACCTTGCATGCTGCAAACTGCCACAGTGTCGATACACGGAGTCTAGCACTACCCCAATAATGTCGTCACCATGCGCCTGCGTCCGATGACGTCACCACGTGTACTGCCTAACGCGTTTCCCTCCCACCTGGGAGCTTCGTCAGAGGCTGGTAACTACAGGAATATCAGGGGACTCTCTTAAATAGCGTGCTCGGTTGGTATAGCAACCGTAGACCAATAGCGCAGTAGTCTGGTTCAAAGAGGAAAATCCCGCACTTTTTCTAAAGAGAGAGAATGTACTAGATATAACCTGCATATATAGGAATATACACATAGAGGAATTAAAAACAAAGCATACCACCATGTTGAAGGATAGGAATAGAAATTTGTATTATTAAAGTTTTTTTGCCAATGTTATGTCCACGAGACTAATGGCTGTTGGAGGCTAATATCATAACAGAAAAGCAATAATACACAGCCAAATCTGCTGTTCATAGAGAGAAATTCGAAATTATAGATTACCTTGTAATATCATGGTTATTGTGTTTAAGGTTTTCTTATAGTACACAGTGACATGATAAGGGGTTAACCAAAGTGTATGATTGTGGATACACAGATAATATATACAAAGGCTAAATGAAGGGTGTATAGGTAAAACCCTCATTGAGGCCAGAAGGACTGAGTGTTTTGAATCTGTATATCCATTCTGATTCTCTCTTAAGTAATTTATTATCTGTGTCACCACCTCTCATGTTGCCTTTTATGTTGTTAATTCCTATGAATTTAATACACTTCGTATTCCCTTGGTGCTTGTTGTTAACGTGACGGGCAACCGGTGTATCTAATTCATTGTTAATTGAATTGACATGTTCCAGTACCCATCTGCGGAATTCCCTTATTGTTTTGCCCACATATAATAATCCACAATCACATACAATCAAGTATACAATATTGCAAGTTTTGCAATTGATATACTGACGTATCGCATATTCTTTGGTGTTACTGGTATTGTGGAATACTTTAGTGGGTTTTATAAACTCGCAAGCTTTACATGATTTGCACTGATATGTGCCCTTAAGAGATGTTGTTAACCATGTTTTTTTGGGTTGACGTTGAAAGTGGCTATGGACAAGTGCATCACGTAAGTTGCGTGATCGTCGGCTAGTGATGCTAGGGGTTTGAGATTAGCCAATGAGTTGCCTCGATTTAGGAAACGATCTTTCAAATCCTTAGCCTGTACACGAAACTCCTTATGTGTGGAGCAGTTTCGTCTCATATGTAAGTATTGACCTGTTGGGATCCCCTTGATAACAGCTGGCGGGTGTTGACTGTCGGCCGCCAGTAGGCTGTTAGTTGCCGTTTTTTTACGGTATACCGTTGTTTGAAAAGCCCATTTCCTCAAGTTTAGAAATTCTCAAATCAAGGAAAGTGATCTCTGTGAGACTGTGTTCTGAAGTTAATTTGAGATTCAAGTTGTTGTTATTTAGTTTATTGATAAATTCATTTAATAGATGTTCCGGACCATTCCAGATTAATAGAATGTCATCAATGAAACGTAGCCACAATTCTATGTGATCAGTGTACCTTCTTGTATCATCGGTAAATACAAATTGGTCCTCCCACTAGCCCAGGTACAGGTTGGCATATGTAGGGGCACAGGATGTGCCCATAGCTGTACCTTGGGTCTGGTGATAGTATGTACCGTCAAATAAGAAATAGTTGTGATTGAGGACAAATGAGAGTAGATCCAATAAAAATTTGTTGTGCAGTGAGTAGCTACAATCTTTGGTGGATAGAAAGTATTGGAAGGCCTTAAGTCCATTGTGATGTATGATACTTGAATACAAGTGCAGCCCGTGTTCCAAAAACCCGACAGAACGTACGCTTATTTAATATCTGCCGCGATTAATGCAACAGATGATAAGATGGCAACAGTTGTTCAAATTTATCAGTTTTTATCGAAAACTATGACTTTTACAAATTTTCCCCAGCTCCTCATGTGTGGAAGCGTGCAATAAGGAAAACGTTATGTAGCGACCTATGTTTTTTTTGTATTGATCCTGAATTTATTGGAGGGTATTGGTGTGTATCACCGGGTTTTTCCTGTATCTATGATCATGCAGACGGCAAAAGGCGAAAGGTCGTGTTAAAACCAACTAAGAAATGACAGCCGCTGGCAAGCAATGCACCAGCACCAGCACCGGCTTCCAATAACGGTCCGACCGTCAGTGGCAACCCTTGCTGTCTGTACACGCACGGATACCTGCAGCCTGAGCCAGATTTCGCATATAGTTTCGAGCAAGCTTGCATGTACCTAAGCGATTTCCAGCCTTATCAGCTGACTACAGGTGTAGTAGTCCCGCTGTCACCTGTCAACGACGTGTATGATCAAGAATACGGGACTGGCATTGGTCTGGCGCCAGCTGATTGGGAAATTCTATGGTGAGTAATGTTGCCGTATTTTATTCTGTTTTTTTTATTTTGAAAATATCAATATCAGTGCGATTCAAAAGTCAAGCGATTCTCCTGTAAACAATATCATTGGCTGACCGGCTTCTACAGTAGATACTGCACAATTGGTGAAAAGCTAGGCGCATGCGCATTGGTACCTTCTTGAAACGCATATGCGTGTCATCACATCGACGGTAGGCGCATGCGCATGTGAACAGGAGACGCCCCCCGAGAAAATTATTGGTGGGACTGACTGGGAACTTCTTTAGGGGACTGACCATTACAGTAAAACTTTTATTTATTTTTTCCTCAGAAAAGAAAACTTTGTCATCTCATGCGGAAAATGGCAAATGGAGGGATTTCGGTTGATAATATCGCTTTGTGTAACAATGCCTGCACATTGCTGAATCGGATTTATAAAACCACGTACCGGAGTCTACAGTTTAGTGGCCGTTGTTATTGATTAGGATAGAATACCTGAAACAGTATGCTGATGTTTTCAGACCATATACAATACTTTTTTTTATATATACTGTATAATAAACCCGAAAAAATAAATCTATGCATTTATTCTACATGTATTCCAGTACTGTACATATGTGTATTCTATACCCGTACAGCATGTATTGTTTTAATACTCTTGTGATGTACAGTACTGAGCATGCAAACAGTATACACTACAGTATGCCTGGACAGTACTGTACATTCTAGAAACACTGTATTTTGTTACAGTATAAAAGGAGACAATGGAACAATTTAAAACAAATCAACATTTTCTTTTATTGGTGGAGTAAGTACACAAACATTTATTTACAAATACTGTACAATGTAAAAACATTTGAACTGCACAGCAATTCAAAACATCAACAGTTGTATGGTTTACTGCTAGTGAAAACATTTATGTACAGAAAGTCAAAACATTTACATTCAGTCAGTATGGTTTACAGTCACATGTTGTTATTTAAAAAAAATCTTTATTCATAAAATATACAAAACGCAACATCTCCTTTATTAAAGAACGGCAAGTGAAAACATTTACAGTGGGATGGTGTGCAGAACAGTCAGTCAGGCCTGCAACACTACAGTCCTCGAGGGCCGCAAACAGGATAACCTTGAAAACTGGGCCTGTTTGCGGCCCTCGGGGACAGGAACAAAACATTTACAAAAAATAAACAACAGTTGAACACTCACGCAAATGCGTACCCCACCAGATTGTCCTTCCTGGGCCGATGCCTTGTATGGCGCAAAATGCCATTAATGCAGTCTCAACGCCTTTCATTAAAGGATCTGTAATTGAAAAAAAGCGCTGCAATTCCTCCAGAATAGTCTTTCTTCAATTGTCAGGAAGCGCCTTTTTTTCGCGATTTCCTTCGTAGTTCACTTTGAAGTCCCACTCGCAGTACACCAATTAGAACACGTGGTGCTTAAAAATTAACAAGGCATACAAGGTTGTGGGGTACACCAGCACTCATCACCCTATACTTCTCCCTGAGTGCCGGTGGCAGATCGCGTAGGATGATGTCGGGCACCGTATCGATGCAAGCGTATGTAGGTTGGGTTCTGGAAGCGGGTGTTCTTCTTTGAGCGGGTGTGCTTGTGGTGGTGGGCGAGGGTAGGTTGTCTGGGAGGAAGCTTTCCTCCTTTCTTGGTTGCCGTGTTGTCTCCTGACGTGGTCTTGACGGGGTTGTCATGTTATCCTCCTCCTCCACGGCATACATGTACACAAAATCTTCTGGTGGAGGGGGTGCGCTTGCTGATGAAAGGTGGTTGAAGGTCCCATTCATCACATCCATGCCACCCTCCTGCTCGGGCGTCAGGGATACAGGGACATGAACACCTAGCAAATTATGTATCCCCGTTAAGTCAGTCTCTATCTTCTCCATCCGTCGATCCATCTTCTCCATCCGTTGATTCATCTTCTGCATCTGTTGATCCATATTTAGCATGGTCTCCAGAAGCAGATCTATCTTTGCCAGCACAATAGAGTTCCCGGGGATATCCACACTTATCCCATTCAGCATCCGGTCTAACAAACTTGTTCTTGTGCATGGCATGCTGTGGACATCTGGGTGGATGGGTGCTACGGAGGATGAGATGGGGGTTCCATGGAGAGAAGCGTCAGCGTCGCCAAAGAAGGGTGGAGGAGGTGACCTGTGGATTTCCGGGAGAGGAGAAGCGGCAGCGTCGTCGAAGAGGGATGGAGAAAGTGACCTCTGGATTTCTGGGCGAGAAGCGGCAGTGTCGTCTAAGCGCAATGGAGAAAGTGACCTGTGGATTTCAGGGTCACCAGCGGCAGCATCGTCGAAGAGCAGTGGCGAAGATGGCCTGTTGGTTTCCGGGAGGGCATCAGCAGCGTCGAGGACGAGTAGTGGAGAAGACGGGCTAAAGATTTCCGGGAGAGCAGCGGCAGAATCATCAAAGCATAAACGAGGAAGTGGCCTGCAGGTTCGATGGGTTGGCTGCCATTTGTTTTGCGTTGAGTGTACATCACCGTATTTCTTCTTGACATAATAAGGCTTACGTCTATTAAAACCCTTAGTCTTTGGGGTCAGCAGAAGGTTTTCTTTATTAGCCTTAGCCTGTCGCTTTGGCCTTGGCTTGGAAACGGCTCATGCCTTTCGCTTATTCTGCATGACAGGCACGGCCGAGGCGAGTGGGTTCTTGCGTCCGTAGTATCGGGGTTGATCCATGGAAGCAGATGGCACAATGCAGTATCTGGACAAGTGCAAGTTCAGATAAAGATCATTGAGTGGTGGGCTATGCAAAGTGTGTAAACGTTTATGCATGGCGACGAGGTACAGGTGTTGAAAGTGGGCGTACGCAAATGTGAGTCATTAACGTATAAATACACCATCCACTTTGTGGATTCACTGCACATTGAATACACATCGACTAAACATCGAATATACATTCTTGTGTTTGTATTTCTTTCTACTCACAGCAATGGCTGTTAAAAAGATTTCAAAGGATCTCAGCATGAGAATTAAGGAGATGTACACGAGCGGACAATGAATTGCAGATATCCAACGCTGGTTAGCTGCTTCTGGCCTCGTTGTGCCATCAACCACCGTATGCTATCATGCACACGGAAAAACCAGACAACGCACGAGGACACCAACGGTAACTAATGCGTAAGTATATTTATATAACTATATAATACAGTATATCTATCATTGTTTATATTGCTGCACATTAATAGAACAATATATTGTGTAGATCTATTGTATCTAATTTTATAGTTATTTCGGTATATTTATATAACAACAGTATATGTTGTTTATATTGCTGCATATTAATAGAACAATATATTGTGTAGATCTACTGTATCTAATTTTATAGTTATTAAGGTATTTTTATATAACAACAGTATATATTTTGTTTATATTGCTACATATTAATAGAACAATATATTGTATAGATCTACTGTATCTAATTTTATAGTTATTTCGGTATATTTATATAACAACAGTATATATATTGTTTATATTGCTGCATATTAATAGAACAATATATCAC
Source organism: Ascaphus truei (assembly GCA_036426205.1). NCBI lineage: Eukaryota > Metazoa > Chordata > Amphibia > Anura > Ascaphidae > Ascaphus > Ascaphus truei. The sequence goes on from WSYH01005514.1 coordinate 26,211, forward strand.
TGTATACTATTTTTACTGCAAATGATGTGCTGTGCTTGTGGCCTACTGCACTGTAACTTACCGGATTGTTGTTTTTGTGTACATTGTAGGGAGACAACTCTTCTGGTTGACAAAATTAGTGAGGAGAATGATGAGAAGTGTGCATTAAGGGTCAAATACACTCTGCAGGAAAATCACAATCTCACTGTATCCGAGACCAGCATAAAGAAGATGAGACGCAGAATTGGATGGAAATATGGACGTGTGAGGTTAGTACTGGACAGTACAGGAGGTAAAAGTGTTGTTTAAGAAACTGTACTGTACCTATAAAATTATTTATTCCTTGTCATTACAGAGCGTACCCCATGATAAGGGACGTTAACAAATTCAAGAGAGTGGTCCAGGCCCAGGCATGGATCGACAGTGGAGAAACGTTCCAGGATTGCATCTTCACTGACGAGTCTACTGTTTCGCTGGAGAGATTTGCCACCTTTGTATTCCACAAAAAAGGTTGCATATCTATGAAGCTGCGTCCAAAACACCCAGTGAATATGCATGTGTGGGGTGCCATCTCTAGGCGTGGACCAGGATGCATTGTCATCTTTGAAGGTAAAATATATAAAATATAATTTTGCCTTATGCACTGTACTGTACTAGTGTGCAGTTTTTTGAGCACTTTTCTTTTCTTGTTATAGGAATCATGAATAAAGCTTTCTTCCAAGACAAAACTGTGCCTGAGATTGTGGAATACATCACACGTGAGTTCCCGTATGGTCATCGTTTCTACCAGGACAACGATCCAAAGCACACCGCGTCAACAGCGCATATCCTTGAGCGCGGTATCAACTGGGTGAAGACGCCAGCGGAGTAAGTGCGGTAACCGTGTCTCATTTTTTCCCACTGTTTTTACTGTGTACTGTATCTCTTAAACTAATTGTCCTTTTTTCCCCCTCCAATGACAGATCTCCAGACTTCAATCCGATCAAAATGGTCTGGCATCAGCTGAAGGACCATATCCGAAAAGTCGTGAAACCCTCCAAAAAGGATGAGTTGGCGCAAGGCATACTGAGTTTTTGGAACGATGTACTCACCGTGGAACGATGCAATAAATATATTGACCATATTGCGACTGTGATCGCGCGTAATGGGCAAGCATCAGGAAGGTAGTATGGTATAGTACTGTACTGTAGTATTGTAAGTACAGTATGATACAGGTACGTATGGAACAGATTTTTTTCTTTCCTAGTAGTCAAAGTATACTGTAGTTCCAGTATAGACTAGTTTGATAGTACTAACTGCATACTGTAGTCCAATATGGAGTAGCTATACAGTATACTGCACCGACACACTTTATTCGAGCAAATACCCAGTATGTACCTGGCAGATACCTGAAATGCGCCGCTCCTCACCTCTGACAAGCCCCGTTGCGTTTGCCTTCCCAGCCTGGGTTCATGCCTGGCTGACGGGCGGCTGATCTGTTAAATGATAATGATTAGGATTTAATAGGCTGCAATGCTTCGCGTGTCTACCAGATGGCATAAATTCATGAATTGTAATGCAGTATATATATATATATACTGTGCAGTATTGCAGCCAGCGGGAATAAAATGCTTCAATCCCTGCTTGGAAAATAACCCAATGCACTCGGGCAGAAAACAGTCACAAACCTCAATACACCCGGGTATACCCGAATTCGTGGGACTAGCCGAGCTCGAATAAAGTGTGTCGCCAGTGTACAATGCCATAATACAGTATGCACCTACAGTAACTGCTCAATTTTTTCCTTTCCACAGAGAGCAGCACCAGCCATCTGGTTACAAAATATTTACAGTAACAGTAGTCAGAGTATACTGTAGTTCCAGTATAGACTAGTTTGACAGTACTAACTGCCTACTGTAGTCCAATATGGAGTAGCTATACAGTACACAATGCCATAATACAGTATGCACCTACAGTAACTGCTCAATTTTTTCCTTTCCAGAGAGAGCAGCACCAGCCATCTGGTTACAAAATATTTAACAGTAGTCACAGTATACAGTAGTTCAAGTAAAGAGTAGTTTGACAGTACTACACAGCACACAATGCCATAATACAGTATGCACATAACTGCACTAATTTTTTGTTTTCTTGTCTTTTCAGAAAAAAAGGATGGCCTGGGAGAGAGGGGGGGTATTGTGTAAAGTCTGTGAATTGTTTGTACAGTTAAGTGTACAGTATGTAAAATGCAGTCATTATGTACACAAAACCTCTCCTCTCTCAATGAACTACTGTACTGTACACAGAATGAGGAAGAAGATAAAGACGGAAAAAATTATATTACTATACAGTATATACATATTATTATATATTATATATTATTAATTAATATTATTATCAATGTGCATTATTCATGATTATCCACCGGCCCTCAATTTCCATCTGACAGAAGAACTTAATAAAGACTGTATTATGTATTATTAATGAATATTTTTATATTTGTTTTTTTTGTTCCTGATAAAATAAAATAAATATTTCTTTACATTCTTGATAATCATAATCATTGACAACCCCCCCCCCCCACACCTACAGTACACCAAAGAAAAGAATGAATGACAAAACAACATGAATCAGTTAATGTTTTTTTTAACTCTCAATTCTCACAGTGCTGTGCTAATCAGATTTACATATCAAAATCGAGAAGGGATTTTCCAAAGCGTTACCGTTAACAAAGCCTCAAAGGGTGGGGGGGGGGGTTTGGGTGAGTCATGCGCAGTAATCAGCTAGCTCCCATCTCAAAGAGGATTACACGCAGGCGCAGTGAGGTGATGGCTAGGGACGAATTAAAAACACAATGAAAAGCTTCAGAAAATTAATGACTCTGTAGAGGTGTCTGTAAATAAGAGTTTCAAATCCTTGAGCGAGCCTTGTGTGTGTGTGCGTGGGGGAGGGGGGCACAGGGTACAGCTGCATGAAGGATTAGCTGTACTGTAGTTCAAAGATATGACATATTTTCAACAGGCAGGTTATCATAATAATTTGATCCCTACACACCCAAATACAGTACATAAAAAGCACACAAATCAACCATGTGCAGTCAAACGCACAGGGTCGCAGTCAAAAGCTACAGTACAGCACAGATTGAATATCGTAATATCAAGATGGTTTTAGCAGGCTTGTGGAGAAAAAAAAATGAGGAGAACATTTTTTTTTTTGGTCACTCACTCAAGCAAGCAGTGGTGGGTGAAGTTACAGGCGCATGCGCAGTAATTATCTGCTGTCAAGCAGGAATGTGATTGAAACCAGAAAGACACACATTCAAAGGAATGGTGTGGGAGAGATGTACTGCACTGTAGAGAAGATAAGAAGTTGAAATACCCTGCAGTGCAGTAAATTATCCTGTGTGTGTGCGGGGGCGAGCGAGGGGAGAGCGCTGTATATGCCGAAATGTGACACTGTTACAGTACTGTACATGCCTATGCGTTTCAATAATTTTCAAATGAGACATACAATACAGCACTGCAAATGCATGTATACAGTAAATATGCAAATTTACAATTATTGCGCACACACGCAGACTGTGTACTGACGTTGGTTGAACTGCTAATGTATTAGACTTCCAAGACAACAGCTCGCGAACGCCCCCCTGAGTTTTTAGATGGTATTGCAGTATTGCAGACAGCGATAATAAAATGCTAATATCACAAGCGCTAAAATAACACAATTCACTTCGGACCAAAAAAAAAACGAATCTGCACGCGATTATCAGAGCGCCGCGGATCCGGCCGCATTAGGATAAAGGCGGCCACCACTGTAAATCCACTACGGGCGGCGGAGCTGCCGGTCAGCTCGGTTGCCACAGCGGCTACAGGCGGACCCGGCTAGCTGCAGGGAGACGCTCCGGTGTTCTGGAGCTCCGTGGCGTACACAGCAAACAGGGGCCGCCATTTTAGTTCTCGCGCATGCGCGATGGAAGGGTTGTGCATGCGCAGAGGGTCCCGAGATGCGGTGGCCATGCTAGGTGGCTCAGCAAGAGCCGCAGGGAACTACAAGTCCAGGCTTCTTTAAGGATAGTGTCACCACATGGGGCAGCACAGCCAATAGAGTTGCAGGGATTATGCCGGGGCAGATAGATACATTTGGCGCGCTAGAGAACACGCGCCTGTCGGGGCAGGGACAGCAAGGGGTGAGAATGTGTTCAGGGTGCCAGTGGCCCCTGAACTAGAACAAATATCCCCCATAGATCACAGATAGGCCCCGACTCACCTCTGCTTGTGGTTGCTGCAGGGAAGGCCCCAGATAGGGGCGCTCCCCTCGGCACTTTAATTACAGTGTTAGTACACCGGTGACGAACGCCTTGTGGTGTGTGCGGCCTGCAATCTGGGACCAGTCTACATGCAACCTTAAGAGACATTAAGGGACAAACTCCAGCTGGAGCTCCCTCAAGAGGTGGACGCATTCGGTGGAGACCGAGGATCTGGTAGACTGCGTCGTGGGACCACGTTTCAGTCCTGCGGATCCACCATCCCAAGTCGGACTGGTCTGGCCTAAGACCGGGAAGGTACCCAATGTGCACCAATGGCCATACACAGGGGGTAGCGCTACTCCACACACTCTTTGGGTAGGCCTGACTGTGGACATGGGGGTGGTTAGGTGCCCAGGGCACCCTCACTACTTTGGGGGTTCCATTGGAGTGGTGTTTATTGTGTGGGCATTGCATTGTGGGGGCATGTATTGTTATTGTGTTGTTAGATGTGTGAGTAAATATAAGCTAGTTATACCAGTGTGTATATCTTTATTCACTGATTGTATTGGGTCCCATGAGGGGTTATCGTGCTGTGTTAAGATCCTTCCCAGGTGGAGGCACTGTAACCAGAGAGCACGTGATCACCCCAGGCTCCCAATGGCGGAGGATCAGGCCTCCTGTACGCCAGATAGGTACTCAGCACACAAGTTCCCTTAGTAATGATGAAAGGGGGCTACAATTGAAAATAGATAAAAATAGGTAATAATTGGTAGCAACATTGATGGCCAATCATACATAAACATAGGCTCTAACAAACACAAAACAAAAAACTAAAAGGGAAACTCTCTCTAAATGTGTGGAATGAATACATAGGCACATATGTTAGGGCTACAAGATCTTATTGCTGCCCGCAATGTTTCAAACATGTATGCTGAATAGAATGGTCTGAGTGTGCAAAGAGGCTGACGCCAAAACAGTAAAAAGACCCCAGTAAAAAGACTCCCAGGGTATGCAGTACGGCTGGCAGAGACAAAAAGCACCGTCCCTAGGAAGGATAAGGCCCTATGGGCCAGCTGTATCACAGCAAGATTAACTTATGAGAGTTTACAGCAATTAATATATTTATATCCACTAGATTCAAATATAACATTGAGTGATAATACAAAAAATTATAAATTGAATAGTTAAGTGATAATGTAAAATATATAAAGTCCAGTATAGAAATCGAATAGGGTATATAAAATATACAAATGAGATGAAAAACTGTTTCTTTAACTGAAGAAACGCAATCTGGAGTAGGGGGCTGCTTTTCTGAAAATGGACCACATCAGGAAAGATATATAATACAAAAATGAAAAGCACACACTCCATGGTGGGTAAGAGTATAAAAATAAGAATTTATTTTTTAAAAAGGGTGACAAATTCCCTCTCACATGGTGCAAGACAAAAGCATAGAGATATGAGACATCAGATTACCGGAACCAGCTTGAAGAATCCAGTCAGTGATGTTTGGCAAACGCTGGAACAGACCAAAGCTACTCCTCATAAGCAACAACGGGCAGCATACACTGGATCACACAGGACTCTAGTATTGCCAGCAAGCTGAAGTGGCGAAGAGAATGTGGATGGCATATTACCAGTAAAAGTCCACACTCAAAACGTATTGATGATAATGTTCCGGCAGCTGAGGGATGCCAAACTGCTTGCCTCTACTGGGTTTTTCCTCATGTGTGGTCCAACGTGACATACAACATGACACGATGATGCAAAATCCCAATGTGTTTCGTCACCTGACTTCATCAGGGGGGGCGGGTTGTTTAATGTATTGTATTGATGTTTGTATTGTAATGTTTATTGGGGTATGGGGGGGTGGGTGATGGGGGTAGATGCTCCAGGGTGGGTGGTTAGGCTTACCGGTGGGTAGTGAGAGAGGTTAACCCTTTCATTACCATAGCAATTACTACTGCTAAGGTAATGAAGGCGTTAACCCCTCCTCAACCTTCCCGGTAGGCCTAACCACCCACCCTGGGGCAACTACCCCTTCACCCACCCCCTCTACCCCTAATAAACCAGGTACTCTAACTTAACTCCTTCATTGTCTTAGCGGCTAGTCGCTAAGGCAATGAAGCTGATTTTATTTTATTTTGAGACCACAGTATTGTAGCAGGGTGCCTTTGGAGCTGAATCACATTAATTTCAGGTCCAGAAATCTCCTGCTTCCTGAGTTACAGGCACTGTTATGGGGTGCTTGTTATTTTAATTTGTTACTGTCATTTTATTTCTTATGGTCCATTTATAGTCCTTTTCTCCAACATATTATTAGATATATATTATTTATAATCTTTAACATTCAATAAGTTTCCTATTGTTTTAAGTTCTTTAGTATCTGCTATATACACCCAGTTCCTTGTGTATAAGATTTTTGTTATTAGTTAGTATGACACCATGTGCTCTATACATAGTCATTCTATACTGCATTAAAATTCCCTGATGAAGTTGCATACAGTGATGAGGCTTGTTGGGTTTCCCTACGAGGATAGGTGCGTCTGACATCACTATATTGTCAAAGAGGGGCAAATACACCAACTAGGAAATGAGCAGGCACAAATCCATGCTGATGTTGGATCTCCACTACCCTTGAAGAACTGCATATGAATATACCATGTAAGTTTGCTGAGCGATTTTTTCTATATTTAGGAGTCTATACAATCTATTTTTATTTTTATTCATTAGTTAAGAATAACTGCACTATGAAGTCTTGTGCACTTCTATTTATTTGTTTCTAACCAGATGCTACTTCTCCATCCCTGCCTTAATTTCTCCATCAGCCATCCCTTAACCTCCTCAGAGTCTTACGTCTGAGTGGTTTAAGGCGTTGGACTTAAGATCCAATGGACGTATGTCCGCGTGGGTTTGAACCCCTCCCTAGACATAATCTTTTTATATATTTTTTATTTGTATAGAGTCTGTACATGTGTTAGCCGCAACAGGGCTATATAAAAATAAAAAGCACAAGTGTATAATAGTCAAAAAAAAATATTTTATTTTTAAAAGATACAACATTTTCAAGCATGAATTAATTACAAGGCGTATTTATAAGTAAAAAAAAGTAAATAAGGTATTAAATGGCAGTTAAGGCATTAATAGACTAAATACATCTAGAGTCGTTAGGTTAGTACGATACATAGTATAGAGGGACTGCAATAAATGTCTTATTAACAGTGGAAAAAAAATTAACTGTTTATTTACAGTTTCAACCAGTCAGCCGAAGACGTTAATAGACTATCCCTCCTCTTGTTTAGTAAATACCCCGGCGGTGATGTTAAGCCAGGGGCGCTTAAAGAACTGTAACGCAAATCAGAGGTTCTTTTCTGAAGGGGTTAAAGGGTTGGTGAAGGAGGGGATGTTGTATCGTGGGCCCGTATTTTTAAGCGATCCAGGCTTTCTCTATTTGTCACATTACCTACAACCAATGAGGGGATATTCAGTTCAGCCATCGCAGACAGAAAAGGGCTCCATCCCTGGGGTATTTTACGCTGTGTAACAGTGTGATTTTGTGTAACACCGCGTACCAAATCCAGTAAATTAGAGCCTGGTATAACCTGTTTTTTATAAATAAATTCCCCTTTGTCATTCCAGCTTGTAATATGTTTAGCCTGAAACATTTTACTGAGCAATAACGCTGCATTTTTCTTGAAGCGGACGTTCACATTAGTAACAACCTCACGAATCAGATTGTCAGTCGTATCTGCTGAGACAATATCCTGGAAGTGTAAAGGGAGAGAGGCTGTTTCATCAGTAGGCATTAAAAGTGTTATGCGTTTCTTCTCCCCTTCGCTCTGTTTAGCATACACCAAGTATTTCTGCAGTACAGTAGTGTATCTTTTTATCTTTTCATCCTCTGATAAATTATTGCTGTTTAAGATAGCATTAATTTCTGTATCTAGGCGTTGCATGACAACTTCACGTATGTCGGCCTCTCGCTGTGGGGGACGCTGTAAACGGTCCATATCTTGTTTGGGGACCAGGTACATTTTCTCAGCATATTCCATTAGCGGTTAGTGAGAAGGCCAGTCAGCAAAGGTATAGCAAAACCCAAAAGAGAGCCAATAAAGCCGCCGGACTGCTTCACCAGGCGTTTCTTTTTTACAATCGTAAATTTTTTATCGCTCAGTTTTTTATAATTTTACGCCACTTTTTAAGTATGCCAATTTGCCGCTTTGATAAAGGTATTTTACCTTTTAGAGCATTGAGGGCTATCTCGCATATGGCGGTGACTAAATCATTAGACGCTGAACACAGAATAACTTTTCTTTGCTTTGGTGAAGCCCTTATTAATGCTTTTAAGGTATGCCAATTGCGGCGTAGTCGGTTAGACATGTTTACAACAGCGGAGCGGCTACATGTAATGACAATTTACAGATAATTATCTCTTTTTAGAACTGTTTTTTTTTTAAAACATAGACTGTGGGGGTGTCAGGTGGAAAGATACCGGTACTCATCAGGGGTCGTGGCTCTTAAATCTACTAACAAAAAACCATAGGGGACACATGTGGCATCTTCAAAAGCCTCTAAAAAGAAGTGTGATTTACCAGGATACATTTGACGCGCTAAGGTGTTAATTTGTAACTTATCCCTAGGATTTTTAAAAAGAACCATATACTGTATTTAGTGTTTAAATTGATGGTTCTGCTATTTTTACCCTTGCAAAAAACATTTTGTACGAGGTACATGATACTGAGGTTTCTGTGATGCACATACTTGGTGAATGCTTTTTCAATTTCAGAGCTCTCACTGGCGGCTTCCATCAAGTCATCAACGATTGTCAAATTCACTTTACCAGGGGGAAAAAGAGCATCGTCATTAAATGTAGCGGGTATACCCTCAATAAATCTAATGTGGGGCATAGTGCTTAACAATTCATCATAAAGATTTTGCCAGCAAGCATAAAACCATACGATGTTATCAGGCCGGTGCGACAAGTGAGTGCTAGAATGTTCCAAAATCTGTTTAACAAAATAGCTTTTCCCTGAATTTGACGGTCCGGCTAAAATGCACGAGAAAGGATGTTGAAGCCTGATATCCATTACAGATTTATAATTAGTAACCAAAGGGTAGGGTTGTGAAGTCGTTGGTCAGCTGTCGTTTCTTGTACACACACTTTTGTGTTTTCTATAGAGGACGAGTCTCAATCTGCCAGTAACGTTTATTTCGGACAATCCCCGCCTGTTGTAACACAATCTTTTTCTGATGTTCAGGATCAGAGTGTAAGGGGTAGTCCAGGACAATATCTTTTAAAGTGTCAAAGTTAATCAATTCAGCGTTTGCAGCGTTCAGTGTTATACCTTTAACTTTTAGACACGTTTTACCAGTGGAAAGCTTGTAACCGTAAGTCTTGGGGCCGGCGGAAACAAATTCTGTAATGTGTGTACCAGTCGGTAGTTCACTAGTCAGCTCCCCTAAGTAGTCACCCAGAAGCGGATTCCAGTCACCTGTTTTGCTAACAAAAATGACAGAGTCAGTGTCATGGTAGAGACATCTCTCTTGTAGCTTGTCCAAAACATTGTACAGTTCAAGACGGGCATAGGCAGTCGTAAAACAGGCAATAAAAATATTGACATTACGACCTACAGTGTATCCTTCCTTTGTATACTTCCAGCTAACCATGGCCGTGTCATCATCTAGGAAGTCTAAAGATGACACATCGTATTGCGTTGAAAATGCGTAACCAAAAAGTTCATCAGGGCTTGTTACAATACTTGTATTTTGTATCTACCGTCACCAAGAACCTCAGCGTTGTTTTGTAACATGTTTGCCACATGTTCCAAAAACGTCTCAGCGCTTAAGGCGTCCTTAGAGTGTTTAATAGAGTATAAAGCTCTATTTAACGTGTCACCGTCTAGACGTAATTGAACCATGTCATGGGGTCCTATGTCGGGCAGTAGTCTATTCAATGTACACTGTATAGAATCATGTACCGCCTGTAATGCCACTGAAAATGATGGTATTCGATCAATATTTACAAATTGAAAATGTTCAAAATGTTCCACAGCATTAAAATTTTGTCGTACTCTCTGGTACTGCGCTACACGCTCCACAAATACAGAATGATCCACTGCCCTATTAGGTGGCTGTATTATCAGTGGTGTATGTATTTCAACACTATTTTCGACCGGCAGTACAGGGCTTTCAACAATAACTTCATTTACAGGCGGCTCTGACTGTACAGAGAATAATGGCTGTATACCCCTCTGGGGCTGTTCGTCCGCAATTAAGTTGGGACTCATAACGGTGGCCGATAAATCACATGTACTAACGGGCGTTAATGAGCTTTCTTGTGTGTTCTGTGTTGGTGTCTACAACATAATTTACCTGCTGGCCGCTCTGAGTGTTTCTGTTTAACGTGAGGTGTTGATCTAAGCCCCGGACCACCATATTTAGTCATGAACTGGTTAGTAATTGGGCCCCGGTGCTAAACACAGTCGTTAAACGTTCAAGTTTTAGTTTGAACGCCGGCTCCATACACATTTTGCGTTCGACCTGAGGCACCCAACAATGTGAATACAGTTCACGCATGAATGCATTGATAGACAGCTTTACATCCCCCCCAAAAAAATATTCAGCGCAACCCCGTCTCTCAATGTCAGATTCGTCCTCTATACACAGCGATGTCGTGGCATTCGTTTGTGTATTGTCAGTACACGGTGTTGTTATTATTACGTTGTGTTTTATGTTTTGGTTGTTGGCACTTAAATCACCCTTTAGCAGCATTAAACCCTTGTGAAATGTCTCGCTTGAACGGCGAAGCCTTAATAACAAGGCTTTCAAGCGCTCTAAATCTCGTTCATGCTCCTTCACAAATATCAATGTTTTCAAGTCGGTTATTAAATTTTCTATAAGCCGATTTAAATCTATCCAAAAAACAAAGTGATTGTAGAACCATCGCCAATAATGTGGTGTATCAATGTCATTAATCGTCGTGCAGTTAACTGACAGCCCTTTCTGTGCCCCATGATCATTGTTTGTGACAGTTGTGATGTCCTGTAAAGGAAACCATTGGCTTTTACTGTTTGTGACAGGTGTAATGTCCTGTAAAGGAACCCTTCGTTTTTTACATGTTGGCTGTGCAACAGCAGGGTCATTTACGTGGGCGTCTGCCAAAGTCAATTCTACGCAATATATTTTCCAACTTGGCTTGTTGCCGGCCTGATACAGGTGTTGTGTTTATGCGTGCTGACTCACCGCTGGTGGCACGAGAAATTATATCAGCCGGAGCTGCTGGGGAGTTCAACATTGTAGCAGGGGGTGGTTCGATTGTAACAATAACCGTTGTTGTTGGTCGCTTTACAACGTACGACGCTTTTGATGTGTTGGGTTGCTCATTGTCGTGTGCTGGGGTACAGTTGCCAGGAATACGTCTAGTGGCTTGTCTTACGGTCTTCTTTGAGGCTAAAAATATCAACAACAAAAAAACTGTCAGCTCATTTCATTAATAGATTAAAGTCCGGCCAGCTTGAATGGCTCAACAACACAATATAAAAACACATAAACCGGCGCCTCAAAGAAATAAATGTCTGACCGAATATAGTCCTAGTCAAAAAGCTGGGATGAGTTCCAAGGAAGTATCTTCAATGTAGTCTCAAACAAACAAATATAAAAGAAGACAACATAGAAGAAAAAAAGAGAAAAAGATCATAGTGCAACTAAAAACAAAAAATCACTGATAAGGTATGCAAAATAAGATAGCAGTTTAATACAATGAAAAAAAATAAATATAAAAACAACAAACACTAGATTGTTGGGCAAGAAACACTTATAAAGCAATGGCATCCAGTGGGGCTAAAATTAAAACCCTATTTACAGCAAGGCTGATAAATGTAAGCCTGTAGCACAATGTCACTTAGCACTCCGAAGCCTGGGAGGGAGATGGCACAGCTCTACCTCTGGAAGCTCCACACCACTGGGAAGCACCGCTCTTGAGGCTCCACACCGCCGAAAACCACAGCTGTCCACACACCCACGAGTCAGCACATGAGCAGGAAGCAAAACAGGCAACAGCCTGAGCTCAGTGCTGCCGGGGGACTCACTGAAGCAAACCACGCGGACCAGAGGTCTCGCGATGTCAGTGACGTCACCACTATAGGCAGGGACAGGGGAAGAACACACGCGAGTGCCGGGGAGCTCTCAGAGCCAAGGCTATGGAGGGAAAGATTAAAGGCTAACAGGGAAGGAAGCCAAATGTCTCTGCCAAAAGAAGGTCCACCCTACGCGTTTCATGACGTCAGTCACTTCGTCAAGGGCATGATGGGAGATAAAAAAGTGCCAGCATATTTATACTAAAACACTAATTGACATATTAGCATAAAACACAGTAATAAAATTCAATCATATACACGCAAACTAATACCAGTGATAGTAAACATAGAAAAACCATTAAAGAAATAAATAACGTTGAAATACATGAAAATAAAAATAAACATAAAACACCTGCTCTTAAAGCTACAGTACACAGAGAAAACATCCATAGGAATAACATTACAAGAGACTCAGGATATGGGAAACTGCCAGTACCAATAGACAACAAACAGCAAAAGGGAATGTAACTGCACAAGGTGTCACATGGAAAAAAACAAATAACCACACTATTTGACCAAAAAAGCAGCTAGATCGAATTCAATATTCAGACCATTGGGGGATAGCGTTTTGAGTTCATATATCCAATATGACTCACGTTTACTAATACCATTGATTTTATCTCCCCTCTCCAATTACCAGGGTACCTTTCGATAGCCTGACATTTGAGACCAGTAGGATTCTGTTGGTGATGGGTTAAAAAATGATGGGACACGCTATGTGTAGTTAGACCCCTTCTAATGTTGTATATGTGTTCATATATACGTCTCTGGTAAGCCCTCCCTGTACGGCCAACATATTGCAGCCCACACGGGCACTGCAATAAGTAAATAACGTATACAGAATGACAGTCGATATATGAACGTATATTATATATCTGACCGGTAACATTGGAGCTAAACGTACTTTGTTTAGAACTGTATTTGCAGGCAGTACAATTATTGCAAGAAAAAAAGCCTTTTGGATGTTGTTCCAAGTTAGATACCCTAGATAAATTAGGGCAAGTGGGAGCCAACCTAGATTGCAAATTAGGGGCCTTCCTAAAGATGATAGACGGTTTAGGGGGGAGAATTTGGGCCAAAATAGGGTCTCTTAAAAGGATAGGCCAATGATTACACAAAACCTTCCTAATATGAGGAGCCATGGAGTTGTACTGCGTTATAAAGGAGACCACATTATTTTGATTAGAATCACCTTTATCCTTCTTATATTCTAGAAGGCCAGCCCTATCAATGTCATGTACCTGTGACATAGTTTGAGAAAGTAGATCTTCTGAATAATGTCTATCCAAAAATTTGTTCTTTAGTTCATTCGCCTGAGACGCAAAAACCTCATCATCTGAGCAGTTGCGCCTCAGGCGAATGAACTGGCCCTTGGGGATGTTGCGCAACCACTGAGGATTGTGCTGACTGGTGGCCATTACGTAATTATTGGCCTGTACAGTTTTAAAGTACGTTTTTGTACTTATATGATTATTGACAGAACTAATATTCAAGTCTAGAAAGTCAATGGAACTAGGGTCAAAATGACATGTAAACTTAAGATTTAACTGATTGTTGTTGAGATAAGAAATAAAGGAATGTAATGATTCAATACTACCATTCCACACAAACAAAATGTCGTCTATGTAGCGAAGCCAGAGCACCAGGTTTGCTCCAAGGGGGCAGTTATTCCAAATAAAATTCTCCTCCCACTGCCCCATAAATAAGTTGGCATAACTTGGAGCAAACCTGGTTCCCATGGCCGTGCCACATACCTGTAGATAAAACTTAGAATTAAACGAAAAATAATTATGCGTTAAAATAAAATGAATACTATCTATAACAAAAAAAATTAAACTGATGACATACTACCGTCCATATCTAGCGTGCGACGTATGGCCTGACAGCCAAGGGCATGATCGATCACCGTGTAGAGAGATGTTACGTCGGCGGTGACCCACACATACCCCGGCTGCCACTCCAAACCACGCAACGCCTGAAGCATGTGGGTGGTATCACGTAGATAGGACCTAAGAAGAGAAACATGAGGTTGCAAATAATAATCGATAAATTGAGATAAATTAGAAGTAAGCGAACCAATTCCAGATATAATGGGTCTACCTGGTGGGATGTGAAGATCCTTATGAATTTTGGGGATGATGTAAAACAAGGGGATACGGGGATGTGCTGTTAATAAAAAATCATATTCATCCCTAGAAATAGCTAAATTAGCTACCCCCTGTTCTAATAATGTAGTGAGTTCTGCAAGAAAATGTGTGGTGGGATCCGCAGAAAGGGGGAGGTAAGTGGCAATGTCCTGAAGAAGTCTATCAGACTCATGGATGTAATAGTCTTTATCCATGACCACTATACCTCCCCCTTTATCAGCAGGGTACGTTTTTGTACTTATATGATTATTGACAGAACTAATATTCAAGTATAGCCCCGAGGTAAAATTTAACTCTCTGGCCCCCCTCTGCATGTGCCGTTGTCACTGACGGACCCGCCGGGAGAACGCAAGGGTGGGGGCCAGAGCAGGGAGCAGAGCGGGACTGTGAGGCGCAGGCCGGTTGCCGGGGACGCGATTGGGCCATTGCTAAGGCCGCGATCGCGTTGCCACCAGCCCGGCGGCTTGTGCAGAGGGCGCCGCCATTGCGCGTTAGCTCGCGCATGCGCAGTAGGCGGCAAGCGCGAGATAGGACCCCAGGGCTAGGGAGAGATCGCGCGAGAGTAGGGAAGTGTAGAGGGAGGTTGAGGCGGCCATTAGGCGTTCGCGCATGCGCGGGAGTAGCGCGCACGCGGCCCCAGTGCTTAGGCAGCCCCCTGGGAACTACAATTCCCAGGAGGCATAGGGAGACAAAGGTCAGGTGATCCATTGTGGCCAATAGGGCTGGAGGAAGCTCAGCCCGGGAAAAGAGATACATTTCCCGGGCTTTGCATGAGTCAGTCAGGCAGAGGAGAAGGAAGGAGTAGGAAGGGTGTAGGGAGCGCGTGGCTCCTGCACCAGGTAAGGGTTCTCCTTAGGTACCCAGGCAGGCCCCAATTCCCGGTAAGGGCAGGGGGTAACTGAAGAGGGGCGGCCCTAGCTAGGGAGGTCACCCTTAGGTGTGTAGGTGCAGGTTTGGCAGTGCCACAGCGGGTAGTGCTGTGCGCACTGGCAAATAGGCACAGAGTGTGTGCAGTGGATTTGCTGCGGGGATTCAGGGGGCTGTGTACGAATGCAGCTGTGTGTGTGTGTTGCTGCATGTGCTGGGCGCAGTGTGTGCAGCGTGGGTGGATGACTGCAGGCTGACTGTGTTAGCTGTGTGTCTGCTGCAGGCTGGTAGTACTAGCAAGTTAATAGCTAGTTGTTAGTTAGTTAGTTACAGATAGGACTGGGTAGCTAGGGGAGGGGGGCAGGTTATTACTCCGCAGGCCCTAGGAGTTTTCCCCAAGCCACCCCAGGTTGCGGTTCATCAGGGACAGGCCCTAGGTTAGGGTTCCTGTCACGTTAGGGATAGATAGGGATAGCGGCGGTTGCTGTTCCCGTGAGACGGTGTGTTACCGAGAGACGGTTGTGTTCCCGTGAAGCGGTGGGACCCTCGTTGGGGTCCTGGAGAAGTACCTGGATAGGATCAGACGGAGGCTTCGCACGTCTGACCCTTTTAGAAGAGTGTTGCAGGCCCGAGCATCGGAGTTCTCGGAAGGTACCTCTGTATTATATGTGCACCAACAGGCTTATTAGTTCATAGTGACTGCGCAGTCACCCACGACCTCCGTAGGAGTACGGGACATTGGGTGTGGGGGATCACAGGACACTGGGTGGGAACACCAGACATTGGGCTGAGGTGATATGGTTAAGGTGATGCGGATAGAGCATGATGTTATGTAATGTGTTATATGTTCTCAAGTAAAGTATTAGTTATTGTTTTATCGTATACGTGTGTTATTGTATTTCTTACCCAGGGCTATCTTTCATAACGGGGATCCGGGGTAAGTGGAGGCGCTGCACCAGGTAAATGGTAAGGGTTTCCCCAGGCTCCCAGCTAGCGGAGGCTCAGATCTCCTGGAGCCACAGGTGTGATACAGTTACCAGTAGTCCCTTAGAAGAGATGTGTCGCAAGGAAAGGGACCGGTTAGACCACAAGGGGCCAATGTGAGATTGGGTGGGTCAGGCCGGTTCACAAAAAGGGCTACACAAGTCTAGAAAGTCAATGGAACTAGGGTCAAAATGACATGTAAACTTAAGATTTAACTGATTGTTGTTGAGATAAGATATAAATAAATGTAATGAATCAATGCTGCCATTCCACACAAACAAAATATCGTCTATGTAGCGAAGCCAGAGCACCAGGTTTGCTCCAAGGGGGCAGTTATTCCAAATAAAATTCTCCTCCCACTGCCCCATAAATAAGTTGGCATAACTTGGAGCAAACCTGGTGTCCATGGCCGTGCCACATACCTGTAAATAAAACTTAGAATTAAACGAAAAATAATTATGCGTTAAAATAAAATGAATACTATCTATAACAATTTTTTTTTAAACTGATGACATACTACCGTCCATATCTAGCGTGCGACGTATGGCCTGACAGCCAAGGGCATGATCGATCACCGTGTAAAGAGATGTTACATCGGCGGTGACCCACACATAACCCGGCTGCTACTCCAAGCCACGCAACGCCTGAAGCACGTGGGTGGTATCACGTAGATAGGACCTAAGAAGTGAAACTAGAGGTTGCAAATAATAGTCGATAAATTGAGATAAATTAGAAGTAAGCGAACCAATTCCAGATATAATGGGTCTACCTGGTGGGGTGTGAAGATCCTTATGAATTTTGGGGATGATGTAAAACAAGGGGATATGGGGATGTGCTGTTAATAAAAAATCATATTCATCCCTAGAAATAGCTAAATTGGCTACCCCCTGTTCTAATAATGTAGTGAATTCTGCAAGAAAATGTGTGGTGGGATCCGCAGAAAGGGGGAGGTAAGTGGCAATGTCCTGAAGTAGTCTATCAGACACATGGATGTAATAGTCTTTATCCATGACCACTATACCTCCCCCTTTATCAGCAGGTTTGATAACTATGGATTCGTTACTTTTCAATTGAACCATCGCTTGTTTTTCTTGAAGGCTCAAATTGTCTTTGCGAATCTTGAAATTACAACTAGAGGTCTCCAAATCTTGGGTTACCAGATTAATGAAGGTGTTCACAAAATGTCCCTGTGCATGTTTAGGGTTAAAAGTGGAGGATTTTTTAAAAGTTTTAACAGTTTTAATAGGCGGAGCAGTTGTAGATGGATCAGTTTGGTTAGGGATGTTTTGATTACTTATTCTACTAATAGCATCATTGATGAAGTATTTTTTAAGGGCCAGTTTCCTGGCGAATTTCTGCACATCAATGTATATGTTAAAGCTATTTGGCCCACATACCG